>VZTN01030917.1:380793-458140 GCA_013400515.1 Erpornis zantholeuca
AGATTTAACTTGAGGAGGATTGTGCCTTTGTGTAGGAATGCCTTTGTGTAGTGTGTGAATGTGACTTTTTTTGATGAAGAAATGCCAAGGCATCTGTGGAAACATTTTTGTTTGTCTGCAAGAGATGAGCAAACCAGTTGGAAGAAGCCTCAGTTAGGCGTGCTAGCAGGAAGCTCTTCCTTTAGAAGTGGTAGCTATTGCTGGAAGACATTAAAATTGTTCATCCAAGTTCTAAACATAGCTTATTTATTCAAATTTTAGTCTAAAAACACCCAGTTATGAGACAGAAATGATGATTAGAGCTATTAGGTTACTTCACCAAGTCCTGAAAATGCCATGCAGTACAGGATTGAAGGTGTAAAAGCAGAGCTAACAGTATTACACTAAATAAAACTTCCTGGTTTTAGTTCAACACTAGCTGAAGAACTGATGTGGTTTTTTTCCCTGAGTTTCTCAGGCTCTGGAAGGGCTCAACATGTGAACAAAGATGTCTTTCATAATAGGGAAGCTGCAAAGCAGTGTGTTGTTTGAAGTACTGAGAATTTAATCTTGTTACTAATTTTGACAAGTATTTCTGCCATGTCTGTCATTGCATTCAACACCTCTATAGTAATCCAGTCACGGAAGGTTTTATTTATCATGTGGATTTACCCTTTGCCAGTAGCAGGGGGAAGGGAGATTGCGAGGGGGAGTATTTAACGTCTGCTTCATATTTTTTCCCTTCCCCAGTACATTGTATATTTTTTCAGTTTGTTCATACTTGCTTTTTTAATTTCTATTTGTTATGTCATGTAGTCTTGTACCAATGGCTACAAGCAGATCTCCATGGCAAGAGCTCAGACACTGCAGACAAAGGTAAAGAGGGGTTAAGGATAAAACAATGATCAGGACCTCTATATTTCTTTATTTTCAGTCTTCTAACTTCTCTTTAATCAAATTAAAGATCACAGATCAAAATCAAAACTCTTAGACTTTTTCATTCTTTTACCTAATTTAAATCAATATTTGGAAAATTTTGTTCCGTTTCTTGAAACTCTCTTGGCAGATGTGGTTCTCCAGCAAAATCCCATTAGTGGTGTCAGTATATTGGTGGAGAGGAGACTGTCCTAGATCTCTCTGTGCTTAGTAGACTGATCAATATCTTGCATGAGACCATACTAGAGGATCCTTATCCAGAAATCTAACAAGGCTTAGTTATGTGGATTTGTGAATAAAGAGTTCAGGAAGGTTCAGCTCTACCAATATCTGCTACAGAGATTCAAAGTCCTGACGCCTCAAGGAAGCACATTTTGCAATCTAGATTTAAACAGCAGTAGTGAGGTTCATACAGACACATACCCCCCACCAAAAATTCCATATAATTTAGATTTATTGATAGGGTACACATACCCCTATGGCTTCCTGCTTAGATATGATCCATTAATTCCTTCACATATTGACATACAAAAGTCAGGTTAGACACTGCCCTCCTCCTCAGCCCCCCCAAAATCCACTACAACTCAGATTTTAAAACTTTGGGATGAAAGCTGTGTTGTCTGCCTTGTTCCAGTCCTCCCTTTCATACCATTTCCATCCTCTACTGTGAGATTATGAAAATATGTGGTCGGAAATAAGGCCTTGGAGTTAACGTCCTTGAACTCTGATCAGCCTCCCACTGCCACCCTGGCATCCTGGGGAGGCACAGAAGAAAAGCAGCAGAGCACAGTTTCTGCACTACTTAAACTAGTTCCCGAGCCTGACAATTAACAGCTTGCTTGCTCCCCAGCCAAGCACTGCTATTCCTGTGCCCACATTGTTTTCTCACTCACACATTGTGTATCATTCGCTTCTCCTGCAGGGTCATCCTGTTATTTAATAAGCTTAACAAAATTCCATCTGCAGGGAGACAACATAGCTGGGTGTGCTGAGCACTTTTAATTAGAGGTAGCTGTCACAGAGGTGGTCACCATGAGCACTGTGCATAGTTGTGCTCCCAGTACGTTCCTCTAAAGGCATAAAAGATATTTTTGTTTCTGTAGTCACAAGCATTCCTGTCCACATTTCAGAGCTTGGAAGGAGCGACAGATAGCTCGCATTCCCTGGACCAGAGGGTGTGTGTGTGGAGGATGCCTCTGCCTATTTGGTACATGGCTTTGTATGCCCCTGTCACTGGGATAATTAATTGAAGCAGATCTTCTTAAAACTTAAGATTGCTAAATTTTTGCATAGGATCACTCTTAGGAAAGTCATAGGGATTAAGAACTACACAACTGTAGCTGCATTTCCCTAGTAGTTGTGTCCTTCATCCAAAACATTGGTCAGGGTTATTTTCTAATTTTGAGCAGTCTTTTTGTTTTGAAGTGAAATTAGCACAGTTTTTTCTTCAGGTTCTTCTAGCATCCATCACTTCACCATTTGCTTTTAATTTGAAACTAAATGTCCCTTTAAAAGCCAGCTCCTTAAAGGGAAGGAGGCAAGTTGTTTAAGAGTACCACCAACAGGATGTAGTATCCATATGAAATGGAAGTTGAATCTGACACGTTTGACACAATTTTTAAAAGTACTTCATTTTTTTTTTTTAATATCCTGAAAGCAAAAGGATTCAATTCAAACCCAATTTTTTAATTTGCCTCTGAGGGGCAGCTGTCTCTGTAGGTTGTACTGCTTGCATGGGCAGCACACATCAAATACAATTCTCCTGTCCATACTCATAGTACTGTTATCTGGCCATTAGTATTTTAGCAATTGGATTCAATTTGCATTTGATACTTGATTCACTTTTAATGTGCCTTGCTAATCCTGTTTGGAAAGTTAGCAAAGAAGCACTTAAAAGCATGTGGGAGATTTAATGAAAATTCACTGTTCATCTACAATAACAGCTACATAAATTCTCTCTGCCACATGCAACTCAGCAGTTGAGAACTACCAAGGCTGGGAGCTGATAGTACCAGGTACCCTTCAGTCCAAATACCTTTCCTTATGTCTGCCAAGAAGATTCTGCTCCCTCTGGTTCTCTTCCAGCTGCCTGTCAGTGTGGAGCCAGCTGTCGTGGCCCATGTCTCTCAGCTGGCTTCAGTGAGAGTTGGGGTGTGTCCTGCTGGTTTGGGCAAATGATGACATTTCACCCTCACACACAAGCTGCTCCTGTCATATCCTCATACTCTTTCTTTCCTAAATTATGCATCTCCTCTAAAAGCTTGCCCTGCTTGTCTTTCCATGAGCTAGCTTTGTCTGGAGGGTGCAATGTCATGTCCTTTCAAGCTAATGACAGGTTGATTTACTCCAGTGTGGTGTCTTGGGTCTTCTCTTTTCCTTCATGATCACTCAGTTGAGAGAACTGTATTTTCTCTGTGTGTGTTTTACCTTAAGTTTATATTGTTTTGAAACCGCTGGAGTAGTAAATTGCAAACACGACAGAGATTCTGGAAAGGTAAGTTGTTTGTGCCATTTACTTTTCTGGATAAAATGAATCCATGTTGTCAGCCTACAGGGACATTGTAACTGCTGGTTTTGGGCAGCTGGATTGCTTAAAGCAATGCTCATACCTGATAACCAAAACTTTTTTCTTTTTTTGTCATGAGAAAGGAAGCCTTTAAAGAAATTTAAACTTCATCAATGACTTACTGTTAGTGGTGGAGAACTACATGAAGTCATCCAGATACTCTCTTGTAACATTTAGTAGAAGCAACCAAATACATTTAGCATCAACTACCTGTCTTTCTGCCAAGTCACAGTTGTAAGGTAGCCTCTGTCAGATGTGAGAATGGTTGAAGATCTAATTGGGAAATAACCTCATGAATATTTGTTTGATTATGCAAGCACATTAATTACTGTTTGATTTTAAGAGCTAAAAATGTTGCTGAGTATGTCTAAGTACAAACCTGGAGAGAGAATTTTTGCTGGCTTTACTTGTTGGGATCTTTATTTTGTGAAATTTTAGGAATTGGTGGATGACATTGTATCTTTAATGGCTCTGCAAGGAATTTTTGGACCAAAATAAGAGGTTATTCTACCACCATGTTCTGAAATAGAGAAATGGTCTCTGTTTTTGTGTAATTGTCTGAGCTTGTAACAGAGTGTGAGGAGGATCTTCATAGATTTGTGCTCTGGACTGCCATAGCAGCTCGTGGCAAGTCTGGTCCAGCTTGGCAGAAGTGATGAACTAACTAACTAAGCCCTGACATACCTTTTAATGCGATCCAGTTTAGCTGATAATTTCAGTTTTCTTTATTACTGTGATGCATACACTTTTGCTGGATTTCTGGTTTGCCTTAAGCAATTGTGGAAGCAGGCTGGCTTCCCCTGCCAGAGCTCCTCTTGTAGAATCGTAGAATCATTACTTTGGAGAAGACCTTTAGGATCACTGAGTCCAACCATTACCCAGGGCTGCCAAATCCACCACTGAACTATGTCCTAAGTGCCACATTTACATGTCTTTTAAATATCTCCGTGGTGACTCAACCACTTCCATGGGCAGCCTGGTCCAATGATGACCCTTTCTGTGTTGAAATTTTTCCTAATGTTCAGTATAAACCTCCCCTGTGTAATGCGGGGCTGTTTCCTCTGGTCCTGTCCCGTGTTACCTGGGAGAAGAGACCAATCCCCACCTTGTAACAACCTCCTTTCAGAGAGTTGGAGATTGCAAGAAGGTCTTCCCAGTTCCCTCAGCCAGTTCTCATCCTACTTTAGCATTTACTGCTAAAAGAAAATTAATCATCCAATCATTAAGGTTGGAAAAGACCTTTAAAATCATCAAATCCAACCATTAACCTGGCACCACCTTTTTACTGCTAAACCATATCCCCAAGTGCCACATCCACATGTTTTTTGAATGCTTCCAGGATGGTAATTCCACCACCATGGTACTGCAGTGTGTCTACTGTTTTGCATGCTGTAGGCACTCCACTGAGAGGAACTCCATTAACAGTATCACTGTGAAATCATTTGTATGCTGATAACTGGATGCATTTCTGCTTGAAATTTCCATCTTGCTCTTTGCACTTGCTGGATTCTTTGTGTGGCAGAAGTCTGTCCTTGAAATTTGATGTAGAAAAAAATAAATGTTTAATTTTCACACAGGACTTGTAATATAGAAAAGATCATCTGTAATGAATCCTTGAATAATTTATAATAGCCAAGAGGTGCTCATATTTTTTATTGACCTTAAAGACAGCTTCTGACAAACTTGAGGAAAGGTGCTCTTTCAGTGACTAAGTAAGACCATCTCTAGATACTCAAGCTATAGGGAAGGTCAAGAATCCAGTTGATTGAAAGATCTTTTTCTGTAAAATTTCAGCAGTGATTTTTCTCTTGACAATATATTTCCATTCTTTAAATACTAAACTGGAAGTTGTGTTGCAACTGCAGTAGGATTTTGTGGAAAGGAGGGTAAGGTCAGACTGAATGGGAATCTTTTCTGTTTCTCTTTGAAGAGTAGTAGCTCTGTTGAGAGTGAAAATGTCCATCAGATTTCACAAAAAAAAAAAAAAAAAGGAAAGCCTCACTGCTGTTTTGAGTCATTATTTCTTCGTTTGTTGCAGGAGAGAATTTTGACCAGAGTCCTCTAAGAAGAACCTTCAAGTCCAAAGTTTTGGCCCATTATCCTCAGAACATTGAGTGGAACCCCTTTGACCAGGATGCCGTCAACATGGTAGGTAGAGAAAAACTCTCTTCTCAAATTGTTACCCCACATCGTCAGCTCTTGAGAGGTTCCTGGGTTGTTTACAGCCAGCCCTCATGATACTCTTGTGATCTTGTGACTGTGGTGCTTCTGCTGGGACTAAGAACACTCACTTTCCACGCTGCATGAAAAGCTGTAGAGGTAGAGGTATTGTGAAAACACAGTACTTTCAGGCACAACGAAACTCAAGTGCTGCATTTCCCTCGTTAGTTCTAAGTCTGCTGCGTGATGAAACAAGTCTAACCACCATCCCAGGGACTGGGTAAGAAGGGGTGTGGTCACCTAGGATACCTATCCATAAGTAGGAAGGAGGCAAACCAAGGAATTTTTAAGATACTGATATCCATGTGAAGTTTTTGAATACAGAGCACCTTGATCCTGCAGACAGCAAGGAAAGAGGAATCTTTACACAGAAGCTGGAGCTTATCTAAACCACAGCTTTTGCTGGGTCATCACTTATAATGGGACCTCTGCACCAATACATCTCCTGTACTCTCTTTCCTCGCAGTTTTATTTGATGTGAGCATCTGTGTGGCCAAGTCCCATGGACTGGGAAGGGGGGAGACAACAGTTCTTGGAGTGGGGGCAGTGACAACTGAAAGACTGATGATCCCCTGGGAATTTTTCTGAAGAGCTCGTAATTAAAGGATAATTCCAAAATCACCAAAGCACTTGTTAAGAACATAACCTGACAAAGACAACAGATTACTGGTATTTGAGCTTCCCAGTACAGAAAATGCAGTTTCTTTCTTAATATAAATTAACCAATTGTTGTAACAATGGCACTAAACAATATTACTACTTCTAGCTGCTTTCAAAAATGTGTATTGGGTCTAACTCAATATTGGAAAATTAGGGAGTCTCTTCCCCCAGTCTAGTTTAGATGTGCTTTGTGTTTGAGGAAGGTGGGACAGCACAGACCTCATCGTATGGTGTAGGTGTGAAGTCAAGAGAATCTCCTGGCCCTCACCCAGCAGATAGAGAGGTGGAGAATACATAAAACCCACTTTAAGCTGGATTTTGTAAATGCAAAAATGCATTTGGAACTTCCCTGCAGTCATGAAGATGTAGAAGTCTGGAGTTCATCTCAATTTTCACTGAATTTTATTTTTAGCATTCTGCCAAATATTTAACACAAAAGCACAGGAGCTGGGAGTAGCAGTGACACAGAGAGCTGATTCTGTGGCACTGCACTTGCATAGAAAGGCAGAGATGAGCCTGGTCACTCCCTCTGCTTGCTGACAGCTGGGGATTTCTTCTGCTTCCAAATGTGCACTGCTGGAGCTGGGGTGGTATTTGGGCAGGTCTCCACATCACTTTGCTTATACAGAAGGCACGAAGGACTCGGAGCCACCCTTCATCAGCAGTTAAAATGGTAATAGCTCAACTGCCAAGGCTGTTTATGCCTTTTAGTTCTGCCTTTGAATTGGGGGTGATCCAGGATGAAGTGATGAGGGGCGTGCAGCAGGAATAAAGCAGCTGGAATTGCTGCGTTGTTTGTCTCTCACGTTACAGTTGAGAATGTCTAATATTCATGAAGTGTGATCATAGTATCAGACAAAAATGGAATGCTAAAACCAGCAAGAGACCTATTAAAATAATTGAACTGAGCTGTATTCAAGTAAAGTCAAGTATCTGAAAACACATATTTCATTTGCAATGTGTTTGGAGAAAAAAAAAGCGTTTACCAACAGCAGCAGTATTTAATGATCTTTTAAATTATCTTTTGGAAAACTTCTATATTGTTTTGATCTGAAACATCATTTAAACTAATATCCACCTCCACAGAATCCCTGGAGGCAATTATTGGCCTTTCTGATCTTGCCTTGCTGCATTAGTTCTGCCTATGTGTTTGCTTTATGTGAGCTTCCAGAAGCAATTTTCCTCAGAGAAGAAAACGCATAAATCCTTGAAGGTTAACTTGTGAGAACTCTGGCTTTGCTGGATGCCTAAGGAATTTCAATTGCCTTCTGGAACCATCCTGTCGCTTTAAAAATAGCCCCCTGAAGTCCCAAGCAATCAAGCTGCCAAAGAGTCATGTTTTCTCTCTGTTTCAAAGTATGTGTCAAAGTCCAGGGTTCTCTTTAATAGGGAATTGTGTCTTCCCCTCACTACTTTTTGTGATTATCCCTGCCTTACCTCACATACTATCTTCTTTGGCCATTCTGCAAGCAAGTGTTGTACCAAACTAAAGTTGTCAGGAGTGAAACAGGAATTTTTAGGCAATGAGCCTCCTATTTTAGCCTCTGATTCATCAAAGTATATAAATCTTTGCATGTATTTCTGAAGCTCCAGGAAGCATTATCTGTACATTATTCAGTACAATGTCTCATGTACTGAAATAAAAGAATTAAAGGATCCCTGATGGAATTGGAAGGCTTTAACACAAACAAAAGCATCTCTCTCTCCACCCCCTCACCCTCAGTGCAATTTGGGTATGGAGCTTGCTGCCACAGTGTGTTGTGAACATGAGAAACTCGTAGAGGCTTAAAAAGTGAACTGAAGGATCTAATGGAGAAGAGGTGAACCAGTGCTAGTGGGCAGGGGTCCAGGGGGGACCTTTGGTTCAGAAATATCTGCAAATGGTGGTGGCTGGGAGAAGAAGGAGGGAGGGATTATGGTGTGTGTGTGTCCTGCCTCTGTACTTCCCCCCTTTTCCTTGGGGAAAGGCTATCTCCTATTCATGACTTCCAGAGACAGGTTATGGATTAGCTGATGCCTTTTTACCTGTCCTGGTGCAGCTTCCTTTTGTTTTTACAAACCATCTTGGTTATAAACCTTATTGCAAATACGGTGTAAATCCACAGTTTTCTGCTGATGGATATGTTTAAATATAAATGGTGAAGTGCTCTGGAAACCACAGTCAGTAATCTTGGATAGTTTTCAGTGTCTATACAAAGATGCAGGTGACTGACTGTGATCTCAGCAATAGTGAGCCAGATTCACACCAGCAGGCTAAGATTTCTCTCCCCTTAGCACATCCCAAGCCGCTCTCCAGCACTCTCCTGTGGCATGTGTGACCCAGATGCCATGGAAAGTGATTGATGTCCGAGGCCCTAAGATGAAAGTTTTCATGCATTAACTGCAAATTCAAAGCTTTCTGTACTGCTGGAAAATGAGTACAGGCTCTTCCTTTTGATCTTAGCTTCTTAAGTGACTCCTGGTCATTCCTCCTGCCTTGGTTCTTCCCATCTTTTTTTTTTTTCTCTGCTCTTTCCCATGTCCTCTTATAGGTCTAACAACAACAGGAGTCTCTGGGCCAAGGTTTGTAGCCAGGATCTTAAAAGGTCAATATTCTGCATGTGTCAAGTTGTGGCTGAAACTTAATAGATGGGCATCCCTTTGTGTGTGTTTACCCAGTATGTAAAGGATGAGGGAATAATAATTAAGGCTTGGAGGAAATTTATTTAAACAGCCTTCTGAAACTGTCTCAGCTGATCTGAATTTCCCTAATGCCTGTCTGTGCCTGATTGTAATACTATATCTAATTTGCTTGTCCAGGTATTTTTCTGTAAAGTGAAGAAAGTATAATCTCTGATAGCATTGAGATTTAAGCCTCTGATTTCAGCCTGGTTGGCTTTGATAAGGCTTATAGCCACCATTGAAAGCTCACATTCTAGAAATAAATTTTTATTAAGCAAGCCTGCCAAAAAATGAGGTTAAGAGAGATATTTATTGTGCAGAATAAATTTAAATAAAGTGTGAAACAAGGATTTTTTACTGCTTCGTTAGTGGGGAAGCCTTAACCATGGCACTGCTGTTAATGCCTCAGTAAAAACTATAAAGCTTTTGAATAAAAACGTGGCTGCTGTTCAGAAATGGTTCAAGCTGCAATTTCATGGTTTGTGTCAGCAAAGCCTATCAATTGAATTAAATTCTTCTGCCAGCTCCAGGCTACTTATTTCCCTATACGTTACCTTTTTGAGCAATACGTAAGAGCTGTCCTAGATAATTTAGGGGCCTGATAGTCTGTTGTGAAGTGAGTCTGGACCACTTGCCTAATTCCCAGCTTTATTAGGCTGTTGAATGGTCTCTGCAAGATGCACTGTTGAAGTTCAGGGTAGGATGTCCCTGAAAATACATCATTATTTCTCCTACCTCTTCCAGCATCAGAAGAATTTACTCCTGGTCAAGGTGAAACATTAGGGGATGCACTCAGCTATGTCTAGGTTCACATCTCACTATAAAGTTGGCTTCTACTGTTGCCTGTTTTGAAAAGGAACACTTTGAAGGTTCTCCTTCTCTTTTTTCCTTTCATTTCTTCAGATGGTACAAATAAAGCTTTAGTTCTTCGTTTATAAACATTCTTATTTAGCTAGTACATGAGGAGTTTCCTGGTGATGCACATTCTCACAAGTTTTGCTGGATGTTGTTATTTTGTATTCGATGGCTGATAGCATTCCCAGAGAATGTCTGGAAAAATGCCCTATCACTAGGGCCGTGCTTCAGAGAAACACTCAGTGTAGTAGAATCACTGCAAGGGATTTTGCTGAGTGGTAAACCAAAAACGAGGCTTTCATAGATTTTGGGTGTTCCCCTCCCTGCCCCGCCTTTTTTCCAGTCTAAGCTATTTGGTAGCATTTAGAGAAGAAAGTAAATGTAATAGCTGCGAGTCAGCTGGGGTTTGGTTTGTTTGCTGGGTTTTTTTCCCAGAAAATTAGGGCAGATCAAAGAATTCCAAGAAGTCTATGTAATTTAAAGTCAATGGTATAAAGATGCTTCCTTGGCTCTCTGATTTTAGAGTACTGTAGGCATGATAAATGCAAATGAGAGCAAAACTGGATGTTTTTATATGATGCTTAAGTAAATAACACAAAGACTATTCAGTAGTGAAAACAGTTTCAGCAAGCAATGAAAATGAGTCATAATGACTTAGTAGATGGGTTATTTTGGAGGGTGCTTTCCTTTCTTCACTCATGTCTCCCTCTTAAGTAGCATCAGTTATAGGCTGTTTGTTCTTGGATAATTTTTATGTTTAAAGGTAAATGGCTTGTTGTGATGCAGCGGCTAAAAAGAATGTGCCTGTAAAAATAGAAAACCAAAATCTCGTCTTAAGTAACTCCATTTCTTTCCTCCTTCCTTAGCTGTGTATGCCCAAGGGGCTGTCTTTCAGGACACAGGCTGATAACAGGGACCCGCAGCTGCACTCGTTCATCATCACCAGGGAGGATGGCTCCCGCACGTATGGCTTCGTGCTCACGTTCTACGAGGAGGTCACGAGCAAGCAGATCTGCACAGCCATGCAGACACTGTACCAGATGCACAATGCAGAGCAGTACAGCAGCGTCTGCGCCTCCTCCTCCTGCAGCATGGACTCCCTGGCCAGCAGCATCGACGAGGGCGACGCCACCTCCCTCGCCAAGCTCCAGCGCTACAACTCCTACGACATCAGCAGGGACACGCTCTACGTCTCCAAGTGCATATGCCTCATCACCCCTCTGCCCTTCATGCAAGCCTGCAAGAAGTTCCTGATCCAGCTCTACAAAGCAGTGACCTCCCAGCAGCCGCCACCTCTGCCCCTGGAGAGCTACATCCACAACATCCTCTACGAGGTGCCCCTGCCGCCCCCGGGGAGGTCGCTCAAGTTTTATGGGGTTTACGAGCCCATCATTTGCCAGAGACCTGGGCCCAACGAGCTGCCGCTCTCTGACTACCCTCTGAGGGAGGTCTTCGAGCTGCTGGGCCTGGAGAACCTGGTCCAGGTTTTCACCTGCGTTCTTCTGGAGATGCAGATCCTTCTGTACTCACAAGGTGGGCACTCAATCAGGCAATGCCTGTTTCCAGCGGGCAGTTCCTGGGCAGCTGCAGCCACGGGAGCTCATAAAATTTAATGTTACGTGGAGCTAAGGTTGATTTTTGAAATGTGAGAATGCATTGAAAAAATGAGAGAAATGAGTGTGTCCTAATGAAAGCACTAAATAATTGTTTCCTCCAGGCAATCTAGGTGCTGCTTGCTTAATTATGCATTGTATTTATCACTTGTGGCAGCTACCAATGGAATACATTTGATTATTATCCTCACACTGCCCTTGATCATGCAAGACAGCATGAAATTAATCCTGTCTTCTTCAAAAATACCAGCAGAAAGTAATACATCTTGCAGAAGACACTTACTACTACTTTGTTTTTCAAATTTCAGCAGCATATCGAAGTCTGGTGAAATTTCCTGCCTCCCATATGATGGATATGTTCTTGTTAAAACACTGAGAGACTTCTAGCACTTGGAGGCTAAAGATTTAATGGTGGCTTGAAACTGAGTGGAGTTACAGGTCATTCTTTTTTAGTTCTGCCTGAGATATTTGGGAACTTTGCTGACAAGGATGTTGTGTCTCTTTGAGACATTAAGATTGCAGTTGGCCAAACGTTGGTACAGAGCCTGTCCATGTTGAAGTGGGCTAGCAAACTTTGGAAAATCTGGTTTTGAAAACCTTTTCTCTTATGGTTGTGTCTTTCTGTAATAGTGCAGTGCTCTGCTGCAGGTTTGGGGAATCCTGACTTAGCACTGGGCATGCTCTGGGATTTTACCCACCCCCCCGTTACTGTTTCCTGTACGATATTGGTTCCTGTGAGTCTGGCCCTGGTGATATTTGGACGCCCAACATGTCAAGTTCAAGTTTTCCTGCTGAATTTCAAGGGGATGTTCAGACTTTCTGGGTTTTCCTCTAAGTCTCACTGGAAGCCTGTCCATGTAATTTGGGTTCCCAAATGGCATCTGTGATTCTGACGCTAAATTAGGAAAATGTGCATCAGGGAAATATTTTTGGGGGTGGAGGGGGAGTGGTTTCATCAGAGTGGAATGAAAAACCTGGAGCCAGGAGGTACACATACCTTTTTGTGAAAAGAGGAAAAGATGCTGCATACCTAGACTTTTCAAGAGAAGTGGTTCAGGCAGCAGACAGCTTGAAATGGAGTGGGGAGAGAGGATGGGAAATGGTCTAAAATGAGTATGGATAATGAACCTTCAGGCTCCAAAAGGGATCACTTGGGTTTGTCATATAAAAGGAAAGGTCAGGAAGTGTGTAATGGTAATGCTAATAACTAAATGACTGAGAATGGGGAAAAATGTTCAGGAAGGTGGAAAGAGGATAGTTCTTCTGCAAATGACTGAATTCAAAGGATTGATAGTTCTTTGCAGAGCTCTTCTCCACATGGACTCCAGGGGTTTGCTTTCAAGAACTGAAAATGAAAGGTTTTATCTTCTCTCAGTTTGAAGTGTGAGCAGAAATCCTGCTGTTAGTTTTGATTAGGTTGCTTTTCCCCTCCCTCCTGCTTCTGTGTGTGTGCGTGTGCACTTATCCCCTTTCTTCCTCGGTTTGAATTGTGCTGCCTTTGCCACTTTACACTGGGGTTTGATATTAAACAGCAGCACCACTGAAATGCCTCTCACCCATCCCTGCTCATCAGTCCTATCCTGGTCTCTGCTTATGGACTCACTGACAAGTGAGAATTTTTTTTTCTTTTTTCTTTCCCACTGAAAGGTAGTAGCATTAGGAGAAATGTGCTCGTTGGGTTATATTTTAGTAATATTTTGTGCATGTGGAGAGCAACCTGTATATGCATTACTTTTGTAGTAGTCATTAAGACATACAAAAAAGCCACTAAATAATTTTGACTCAGCCTTCATGTGCACCAGAAGTTAGATAAGTAAGTGTTCTTCCAATTACTGGTTATAATTTAATGGTTTACTTGTTTTGCTTGGTTTCATTGTGTGGGATTTTTTAAAGAAAAATGAGATAGTGAGAAGTAATCCTTTCCACCCTTCAAATTTCAGCATTTTTTCTTCCTCCCCTCTTCTCTTCTGTTTGTGAATCTAGGGATGTCCTTGACATGACTTCTAATTGCCTACCTAATATAGGCCCAATTTGATGGCACATGGGGGAAAGTATACAGCTGTATTAGGGAAATTCTGTGATTATGTAAATAGCAGCCTAATGCTGGTTCCCAGAGGTGAGGAATGTAGAGTGGAGGGCAAGTGCAAAGCCTCGGTTTTGGCATACCCTGATAGCTGAATGCTTGGCTAATTGTGCACTGAGGCTTCTTTTAAATGTCAGTCGTGAAATTCCTGAAAAAGAAAACAGCAGCTATTTTTCTGTTTGAGGTATAACCAGCCTAGATGGGACTGAAATCTGCTCTCTTCAGCTTTGAGATGCATCAGGGAGAAACACTTTTTTAACTCCAAAGTTCTTTCAAGGCAAAAGATGAAAAGGTTTTGGTTGACATGTTTCTTGTTCCAAAATAACAAATGGGAGAGGGATTTTGCAGGTTTGTCCTTCTTTGCCTTCCTGCTTTAAAGAGGAGGGACTCGCTGGACTGTGTTTCCAGAGGCCTGGCCTTGCTGCAACCTACCCAAACTCAACAAGAGATTAATAGAAGACCCACTGGTTGCAATTTCAAGCAAGACAGCATTATTTACACAAAATCACAATTCACTGACATAATTCTGTAATACTCAAGAAATCAGAGCTGGATCAAAACCTGCTTTAGTTCACTAAACTATTTCAGTGAGAGAGCTGCTATTAACATGTATGGGAAATGTAAGATGACTTATTTGTGGTTTTCCTAGACCTGTTGGAAGGAAGCTTTTCATTCAAGCTTGCCAAAATTTTTTTTTTTCTTCTATAGAATAAAGGCTTCTTTTGCAAATTTGAGTGAAAATATAAATTGTTGCACAACCCTGACCATACAAAGAGCCTGCTTGGTGATAACAGCAGCGAAAGGCTGGCAGGAAGGTTGCACAGAGACTGTACTGGCTTTTCTGGAATGGTTTTTCTCAAGGGACCTAGGAGTTGAGGATGAAAAAGTTTATTTTTAACCCTGTAGCTGAGGCATAATGTTTCCAGCAGCCTGAACAAAGGCATCTAAGTCAATGAAGAGGTGAGGGTGTTGGTGACTGTACCCAGCTTGCCCTGGACGTGTTCCCAGCGTGACACGAGAGGGTCTGGCACAGCTCTGCTGTGGGCACAGGACCAAAAAGTGGCTGTTTGTGTTATGGCTGCTACAGTTGATTTTGGGTATCCAGTTGCACTGCTGATGGTGTTTTAGGGGTGACTGATACCCCATCACTTGGGAAAATGCAGGGATTGTAGTGGGCTGTAACATAACCTCACTGCTGCGGTGGTCAAGCAGAGGGCTGAAGGGATTGACAGCAAAGAATGATGAGCTCATTTTTTAAGCTGCTTTGTTCCCCTATATTTTGGACTGCATAGGTGGGTAACTGGCAGAGACTTGTGCTTGCACCTCAATGGCAAGACTGAAAAGATCAGCCCTTACTGTTCCTGGAGACAGTGTGGACTTCCAGGGAGTTAACCACAAGCACTGCTGGTGGGAAGTGCCAATTTTGGTCTGCAAAGGTGCTATGGAAAGCTGTACCTGAAATCACTTTGACTGTACCTGAATTCCTGTAGCTTCAGGTTACATCTTTCTGCATATAGAGAATATTTATAAGATTAAATAGGGCAAGTTTTCAACATTCAGGCTTTGAAAACCAAAGGGAGGGATTAAAAATGTTTTCCCTGCAATTCTTCAGGGTGCAGTCTTTGCAGTGCTCTTTTAAGTGCTCTTGCCCTTTATTCAGAGCACAGCTCTCCCATGCAACTGCACAGGTGTAAGGTCTTGTTTATGTCTGCTCTGCAATAGCTATTACAGTTTCCAAAGGAAAAGTAACGAAACACCACTGGTGTGAGGTTCCTACTGGAGAGAGATGAATTAAACTGTGAGCCCTGTGCAAAACCTCAGCAATCCATTTTCTCTGTCTGCCTTTCTAGGGATTTAAGCATGAGAGGGAACGTGTGGATGAGACTGAGATAAACTTCTTAGAGCTTAGGCAGTTTCTGCTCATTATAATTTTGAGCGTTTTCCAAGTTGTTTTTCCAAGGGCTTGAGTAATTGCTCCTCCAAGATTGAAATATTCTTTGCTTTTTTTTTTTTTAATCTTAGAAATTATAATGCAAATGACTATGCATATATAAAGTCATTGCCTAGAAAATGTTGTGTCTGAAGGATCTTTCTTACAAAGTCTGTTTTGGGGGAGATTTTTGAAAACTAATACATGCATAATGTGTTTGCCTTTTAAAGCATTTTTACGCCAAATAGTTATATAGAAAACCTTTGCTCTTCTGCTCATTATTTGAATAGTTGCCCTGCCCACTAGTATTCATCCAAATCAGTAAGAAGTTATTTCAGAGAACAATTTATATGGGGACAGAATCTGTCTCTGCTGTGGAAGAGACCTGGGTTATGGCCTCAGTAGAACCACACTCAGAGGAGGCTGTAGAGTGTGTTTCCCTGGAAAAAAAGATGTGTAATTGGGTAGAATAATCAGAGAATGACATATAATCTTCCTTTTTAACTTAGGTGAAAAGACAAAATCATTTTTTAATTAGAAGTTTCTCAATTTTGTTAGCCAAAGTCAGTATGACCTGAAAAGTGAAGGTTTTAAAGCATCAGGAAAAAAGGAGCAGGAGCTGGTTCAGGTCTGTGCCACAACCCCACTCCTGCTTGTGTTCACAGTGAGATGTAAAGGAAGATTGGGCCACTGCTTTTAACACTAGGCATACACACACCACAACTTCTCTTTAATTGGATCTTGGTTTTTTCCATGATGAAGCATCTCTACCTTTTCAGAATGAGAGAAAGGAAGTTAAAATAGGCATTTACATGGCAGTTATGGCAAATGCCAGATAAATAGCATGGCAGTCTAAAGTGGTCTTAACCATGCTGGTAATGGGAGCTAATTCTTGAGGTGGCTCTTAATCATTAATTTGTGCTGAACCACTGATGGCAGACTGTGACACAGTTAAATTGTATAAATGGAAATGTATTGAAGCAGAAGCTTTTTACATTAGGTCTTGGCCAACAAGGAAAAAGGGTAAAAATTGGCCTTGGTCAATATTAGCCTTGGGATGTTTCCCTTGGGGCAGACCTGACTCCCAGAGTTTGAGAGGCTAATTCTTACTTCAGGCAATTAGATGCAGGCTTGTCTTGACACTTCAATGTAAGAAAATATGTATTTTCCTATTTGCATAAATTTCCACTCTGCTTTTATCATGTAACTCATGTGCTACATCATTCACTTGCAAATCCACCCTTCCATCGGGGATGAAGGGCACTGAGATGCCAGAGGTCATTTCCTTGGGACAGTGTCCTCATTACAACCCCGTGTCACAGCACCTGTCCAGGTTCCCTGAATGCAGCGCTGCTACAAGGTAATTTCTGTAGTGAATAAACATCTCCTGCACCATTCTGGGGTGTTTTATTTGAACATCTCTTGAAACATCACCTGGACTGGCTTGTCAGTCGTCACAGCTGCCAGCACACAAACTAGATGAAAGGTGGAAGCTTCCAGGGCACTTTGATGTCTGCAGCACTTGTATATGCTGCTTCTGTGGAGCTATTGAGATCTGATTTGAAAACCTTTGCTTTCATAAACAATTTTTGTCTCCGATGTGAATTTCAGATTTTGTTTTTCATCTCCAGTGTGCTCTATATAAACATTACAGATCTAAAGGTACCCAGACCCAAGACAGGTCTGGTTATGTGCTGTTCCTGACTCATAATCAGAGCAAAATATTTTTATTTGCCAGTTTTTCCAATATACCTGGCTCATCTAATTCATACCTTGTTACCAAAAAAAAAAAAAAAAAAGAAAAAGCAGTTGAATAAGAGGTAGCCTGTGGAAAAACTCTTGGTCACAAGCATGTTTTAAAGCCCATTCGGTGTTTCCCTCTAAAGAATTAGCTTTTATTCATTAGGGTTCATTGATGGGTTTTTTTCTCTGTTGTTGGTTTGGTTTATTTTGTTCAAAGACAATTGGTTTTTTGCATATTGATAAGGTGCTCTTTGAGAATGGCATCTGATTATCATCTTCCAGGATACATTTTTAAATATGTGGCTTTGCAAAGATGCAGTTGTCCTTTATGTGTGTTCTAAAAGTGGTAAAGGAAAGGAAGTGGTGTCCAGGTAACTCATCTTTTCAAATGCTTCCAAGTGCTTTCAAGTTGTATGTAAAGTGGGACTTCAATAGGAAAATAAAGAAGCACAGTCTGCTTTTAAAGCCTTGGACTGGATTTAGAGGATCCAGGTTGTGACTCCAGCTCTGTGGTAGGCTCTCTGCCCTACCTTTGGTAGGTTACTGGAACAGAGAGTTGGAAAATGGCCAAGTTGTGCTTTCATCAGGAAGGCTGGAGGTGTTGAAACTGGAATAACAGTACTGTGTTCCCAGCAGGAATGCCATTTCTGGGTAGAATGAGCATGTGTGGTCTTACACATGCCTTATACACAAAATTCCTGTGACTGGGAATTTCCTGAGAAGGTCCCAGGTGACATTCTCTTCTGTTTGATTATGACCAAAGATTTGAATCTGTTTTGGGGGCAGAACCTGGATGAGGTCTTAGCTCTTTGGGACGGGGATAACACGGATGTCTTTTTGCCTTCTCAAAGGATCTTGGTTTTGCTTTGCTGCAGCATGGGAAGGATTTTTAGATAACACACTCCTTTGTGGCAGCAAAAGTAATTTTTATGTTGAGCTTTGTGAATTAGCTTAACAACTCAGAGCTTCTATACCCAGTCTGTAAAATGAAAAGAAGATCATTTTGTTTTGTTTTCTCAGTCACTGCCTGTGTTTGAACTTCAAGCTGTTTGGGATAGATATTTCTGATTGGTTATTGTCCTGTTAGTGTGTTACAGAGAATCAACATTAATACAAGTAATTGTCAAGTTTTGTCCTCGTTCAGAAAAACATTATAGGCAATTGATGTTCAAATGCTGAAATTTTTCCATCTCCAGCAGAAAATAGTGATTTGTAATTCTACAGGAATACCTCAGGGTTTGCATGTGAAGCACTGTACCTTGTGAGCCATGTGAATGTTACCTTGGTAAAGCACTGCTGACCACGGTGTTCAAGCAGCAGAACTACAAACCTGCAGGGGAGCAGGTCCCTGCAGCCACTGCATGTCCTGCACAGGGAATTGAGATACTTGGCCAAGGACCCCCAGCAGATGGTGCCAGAAAAGGGAGGTGGACCCAGAGTCTTTGAGCTTGACTCTGTTGCCCTCTCCTTCACTTAGTGAAGAGGTTGTGCGAGAGACAGCACTGCACCAAATCCAGCTCAGCTGTTGCAGTAGAAGCTCCAGGGACCACTTTGCCCTGGGGTTATCCTCCTCTAGCAGTTTCGCTTGGAAAACCTTTGTTCTTCGAACAAATTAGAGATTGAGCTTTGAACATGAAGAGTCATAGAATAATTTTGCTTGTAAAAGACTTTTAAGATCATGAAGTCCAGCTGTAAACCCAACACTGCCAAACCCACCACTAAATCATGTCTCTAATTGCCACATTTACATGTCTTTTAGATGCCTCCAGGGATGGTGACTCAACCCCTTCCCTGGACAGCCTGTTGTAATGCTCAGCAGCCTTTTCCATGCTCGATCCCTTGTTTCCAGATTGTCCTCAGTAACCATGTAAGCTTCCCTCCAAAGATGATAGGTACAAGAATATCTCCATCAAAAATTATTTCAGGCTTTACGTGATACCTTGTACAGTCTTGAAAATACATAAAAAGTAACTAGGGTTTATGACTTTTTAAACAGATAATAAAGAAATCATTTAGAGATTTTTGAATATTATTCTTCTGGAGGAAACTGGAACTTCCCTCTCTTCAGGCAAAACTGCTGGGTACATAAACAGTTTTTATCTGCTAATCACTGACAAGCATTGCAAGTTGGTAACAGACTAATAATTTGATCATCACTAATTGGTTTTTTTTAAAAAAACCAGCTCTTCTCATACTAAATTGGTTTCAAAATTTGTACTAGTGACCATGTTAAATATTATCAGTAGCACCAGAGAAAAGTCAGCATGCATTTCCAGAATTGAATGCTCTTATTCAAAAAGATCCTTGCAACTTTGCTGCCAAGACCTGTTTCTTCATGTGGCTACATAGATCATAACAGACTTTGAAGGTGTCTTGCATACTAAGAGATGCTGCTTTGTCTATTTGATTTTTTGTTAATCTTTAAAGCTCTCAGAGTTATGAGGTGTTACGAGACTCCTAAGCTTCACCAGTAGTTATTATAACTCAAATTTCTGTAAGTGCTCCTCAACACGACAGTGAATGCACATGTATAATTATAGACCATTGCATGGTTAAGGATTCATAAGTGACTGATCTGTAGCTGGGAGTGTTTTGGAGGTGTAACCTTGGGACTGACTTGTATGCATGAAAATAATTTTGAAGACTGAATAGCTATTAGTAAGACAAGATGAAAAATGTTTTTGCCCTGCCAGCTGACCTTCTGCAGATTGTGGCTGGTTTTCCACAGAGAGGTGCTAGCAAGGAGAATGGGTTATGCAATTTGTTGTTGTAATTTGCATGTTTATTCAAGAGCATCTTCCCAGTGACCTCCTAATAGCTGAGCAGTGTCAGATGACAGCGCTTTTGCTGTCGTTAGTGTCTGCCAAGGTCTGGAGCTGGGATGTTTAGGAAATGGGAAGGGTCAGGCTGTGCTCCTCTCCAAGCAAAAGCAGTCAATGGGGCTGTAGGAAGAAGCCTTCTCACCTGACTCAGAACCAGGGTGTTCAGACATGTGTCTTTAATTTCCTGGAATGAAGCAAAGAGGATTAGGAGGGATGGGCAACAATCCAAGTGTTACCCAGGATCTGGGTCTGGCCTTGGAGAGAGGGAAAATCTTTTGGTTGCTCAAGCCAGAGCTCATGAGACTCACCTGGCACTGGTGAGATTTGGGTTTGGATACAGCCATGGAGCTTACAAACCCAGGGGTCTTTACCTGTTTCCAGATGGATTGTCTGCAGTTTGAGGTCTGCTGTAAGGATGACCATCTCTTTAATACCAATATGTGGTTTATTTAGTTATTTATTTCTTTTAGAAATTGGTTCTCAATTTATCCCCTCATTTTTATTAATAAATAGCTTGTAGTATTGCATCATGCCAGCAGGATATTTGATAAATAATTCGCTCTTACCCAAATTCTGAAACATCCAGCTCAGCTGGACCAAAATAAATTTTAATTTAAAAAATAATGCACAATGTGCTTACTAGAATCAAAATATTGCAAAGCAATGAACTAGTGGATTAAATGCAAATTTGGGGAAGTAATGTAATATAAATATACTAGCTACACAGAATATATTTGAGAACTAAATTTATATTAGGCTTCTGTTTGGATTTAACTTAAAAGCACTGCTTTTATATACTTAGGGACTGTAAACTCCTACTGGTATGTGGCCAAGTCTTCTGGAAAATACACTCAGCCTTGGAAATAGTAGTAAGTGCAGCAGAAGCAGGCAGGCAGGAGCAAGCAAGAAACCACAATGTTTCCTTGAAGTTTGCTTCTTTCTCCTCTCTTTCCCATGTAAAAATACATGCTTTTTATGGAATTAGAGTATTATTATCCTGTACTACAGACAGAACTTTTGGTATCCTTTTAATAAATTAATTTAATGACAGAATAGATCTAGATAAGGCATGAATATCTATGCTCAGCAGTTTCTTTATGGGAGGAAGGTCTTTCAATGAATTAAATAATGTTTAAGGTTTTTAAGTACTGTCTTATTTTCCAAAAAACATCTTACCATATAAACATGATTCTGTCTTGTTTTGTCACTGATGTCCTTGCCAAACTAATCTCAAAAGCAGAACACAGGGAGATAATTCAATATCTGTCTCTCTCTCTCTCCCCCATGTCTAGATTATCAGCGTCTGATGACGGTGGCAGAGGGAATCACAACGCTGCTGTTCCCGTTTCAGTGGCAGCATGTGTACGTCCCCATCCTTCCTGCCTCTCTCCTGCATTTTCTGGATGCTCCTGTTCCCTACCTGATGGGGCTGCAGTCTAAGGAGGGAACCGACCGCTCCAAGCTGGAGCTGCCTCAGGAGGTCAGTGTCCACCTTGGGGGTTACTATCCTGAAATGCCTTATTTGTGTGAATTGCTGCTGGAAAACAATGCCTCGTGTTAGGAGGCTTGTCTGGCACTGTGGAGACTGATTGCCAGCAGGAGTGAGATAGTAGGGAAGTCTCCACAGCCCTTCTTGGTCCATTTCTGACTTTAATGAGTTCCACTTACTGTTTGATTTCTAAATGCTTCTCTGTCTGCTCTTCGTTGTGACTAAGCTGAAAGTTTCTCAGCTTTTCCTACATCACACGCTCCACCAGGTTTTGTCACTCTGTCAGTGTCACACTCCTACTGACAGAGGGGTAAAGAGTGTTTCATTTAGGGATGACCTTGATGGATCTGGACCTCAGGTGCAGTTGCTAGGTGGTGTAAACCTGTCCCTGTCCCTCTGCTGCTGAGGAGTGTGCCTTGTCCTGCCAGCCCCATCCCATCCTTGGTTTGAGCCTATGTGTGCCTGGTCTATTACTAGACCAGCGTCCTGGCTTCAAACAAGCCAGGTATGCATTAATACTGTGCCTGTGAACCACTTAGAGACAAAAAAAAAGGGAAGGAGAGGTCATCCTCTTAATCTAAGGGTTAAATCCTTGGTGGTGGTAGAGAGTGAAATGGAGATTTTTCTCCTCAAAATTTGATGAAGGTGATTAAAACTGCTTCACATTTTAACCTGGCCATACAGCAAAGTCTTTGGGGTATGGCTCACCTGTCTGCATTCCAGTTGCTGACCAGAACCAGAGCATGCCATGTGCTTTTAAACTTAGATTTTTTTTAAAAATCAGTGGGAACCCCAAGAGTATCTGTTCACACAGCAGTAACAACTCCTGATAGTCGCTGTGCTGAGGGAACCTCACCTGGGGGCAGAGTCCCTGAGGCTTCCAAATACCTGCTCTGACTGGGAATGTGGGTGGGAGCAGCAGCAGAGGAGAATATGCAGGACTGGGAGGTTTGTGTGGAAGTGGAGGGATATACACAGGGCAGGAGTAATACAATTTTTAATAAAGGTCTATTTTAAGTGTTGCATGAAGGTGACTGAGTCAGCCTTGGTGGCATGGAACTGCAAATTGAGTTTTACCTCATGGATACAATGACTGGAACACATGAAATCTGCACTGGTGTGGAAGCAAAGCTGCTATCTAGCTATGCCTCTCAATAAAACCATGCTAATATTACATAATTATTCTGATTTTTAAAATTATTAGTCACATTCTTTTGGTTAGAAGATTAAGCTGTCATTTTCCTTAAATTAAAATTTTAATGTGACAGTATTTAATATTGCAGTATCGCTGGAATAACAAATATCACCAGGGAGAGAAGAGTAATAGTGGGGTGGAATCTGCCCCCTCCATGATGTTTAACAAATGAGCGAAAAATATCAGCATTTATGAATACCACAGGTCCAGTAACTGTGGGAGAGGGAAAGAAAGAAAGCATATTGAACAGGGAAGATCTTGAATATCAAATTCCTCTAGATGATAAAAAATAAAAACCCCCTCAGCATGTGAGCAGTGATGAAACACTGTTCGCTTTAGCATTCCTTTATTGTTCAGGCCAGGGGCTAGCTTTTCAAGCTCTTGCTCTAAATATAAACCATTTGTTTGTTAGAAATAAAAATTCTAACAACTGGCCATCATGCTGCCTTAAGGTTACTAATCTCCCTGCATTAACTTTAATCATCACATGTTTTTGAAGAGAGAAGTGAGACCAATTCCCCAAGGGTTTTCTGAATCCAAACCTCATTTTTCAAATTTTGTAGATGATACACAGAGCTGAAATTAAAAAGCCTTTGAAATGAAATATTGATAGATAAGAAGGCAGTCCCTGAGCTGAAGAATGGTACTGACACATACCACAACTCTGTAATAGCTGCATAGTTAAATAAAGCAAATCATTTTGTATGAAGAAACGCTTTTCTTTGTACAAACTAAATTTAATATGAAAAAGCTGAAGGGACACTTCCGCTTTACGAAATGAATCCTAATACCCTTTAAAGTATCTGTGTGGAAGGTGATTAATGTTAATAAATGTGTGCCTGAAATATCCAGTATATTATAAACATGTTTGCTGCGGAACGTATTGTCCTGCTGAAAATTAACCTTTTCAAAAAAGAAGGAAAATAAATAATTTATCTTCGCATGATCTGAAGATTAGTCTAGGGTGTTTGTTAAGAAGTAACACGAAAAGTGCCTGGGAGAAGGTGGAGGAGCTGTGCTAATGGCCAGGTCAGGCTAACAAAGACCTGCTGCTGCCCTGTGAGTTTTCTGCATATCCTGTTCTGCAGTTTTATGCCAGGATAAAACCCATCAGAGCTCAGCACCTTGGGAATCTGACCTGGTTTAAGATTTTACTCAGCACACTGCACTCAGACAGCGAATTTCAGATGTAAGCTGCCGTTCAGAAGATCAATTGCTGTTTTGCATTCTGCTGTTATTCCTGAGGGTGCACTTGCAATGTAATTAATTTTTATGTGGGGTTCTTCCATTCCTCCATCGACACTTTCCTAGTAAAAGTATCTGCTCTGCTAGATTAATGTCTTCACTTAGCTTTAATCTTATGGGCTGAGATCCATCTCCATTCATAGCAAAGCTAAGAGCACTCTCTTTAAATCTCAGGCAGAGGAATTGCCAATATTAAAAGCCTCCATGGAAACGGGTGGTCAGGGGAGTGGAGAAGTAGGGCTTGTCGTCTAATGGACAAGCTGTATTCAGAAATAGTCCCAAAGGATTTCCATGGGACCCTCTTCTGTAGTTTTCCTTGAAGCAGTCATCTTTCTCACTGGACATCTAATTTCTTGGCAGCACAGCTGCAGAGGCTTCTTGCAGTTTGATCCTGGTAAAATAAATGTGCCCATGAGATGCAGTAATTCACATGAGAGGTGTTTACCTGGGCTGAGAAGTGGTGCTGCACTTCCTACTTGGTGCTGTGCTCTGGGAGGGCAAATGAAATCTTTGTAGTGGAAAGTTTGGGGTCTGTGTGTCCTGGGGGAACAGGAGAGGACAGGAGCCTTTATTTGTCATCCAGTTGGCCCTCAGCTTTACTGAAGTCTGACATGTCACAGGCTAGCCAACACAGCTAAAGTGTCCTCGGTATGTGTGCACTTACCCTTCTGTCTGGAAGCACCCTGGGGAAAAAGGCTACATGGCAGAGGAGCCAGTTCAGTGCTGAGTATCCATTTTGAAACTTTTGTTTGTATTTCAGGCAAACTTGTGCTTTGTGGACATCGATAACCATTTCATTGAGCTGCCAGAGGAATTCCCCCAGTTCCCCAACAAGCTGGAGTTTATCCAGGAAATCTCTGAGGTTCTCCTGCAGTTCGGGATCCCTCCAGAAGGCAACCTGCACTGCAGCGACAGCGCCACCAAACTCAAGAACTTGGTTCTTAGTGACCTGGTGAACGACAAGAAGAATGGGAACATCCCCAGCAATGCCCTCAACATGTACGAGCTGCTGAAAGGCAACGAGACGATCGCCCGCCTGCAGGCCCTGGCCAAGAGAACGGGCGTCACCATGGAGAAAATGACCATCACCACCCCCCTCACAGAGGAGAAGGATGGGAAGTTGTCGTGTGAGGAGCTGGAGCTGAGGGACTACAAACTGAACGTGCAGCTCCGCGAGGTTTTCGCCAACCGCTTCACGCAGATGTTTGCAGACTACGAGGCTTTCGTCATCCAGGCTGCCCCCGACATGGAGTCGTGGCTGACAAACAGGGAACAAATGCAGAACTTTGACAAAGTAAAGATAGCCACGTATTCATGTCTCCATCTAAAGCGGGGAGGGAGGATAGCTGTATTATATATAGCCTAGGTACTCTTTAATCTGCCGTTCCTCATCTGCCTCATGGAGAGATTTGTCCGTTTCCATTACACACGGCCAGATCTCCTGCCAGAGTCAATCGGAGCACATCCGCTGAGCTGTTCAGAGCCATCCTGGCTTGTACAAACCAAGCTGGCAGGCCTCTGCCTAGCTCGTGGGGCTGCTCCTGTGGGCTTGGTGGAAGGGCAGCAATGCAAAGTGACTTTTTTCTGTCTTTCTCTCCTTTTTGTTTTTTTGTTTGTTTGTTTGTTAGGAGGAGAGGTGCACACTTGAGACAAAAAAACAGATCTAGTCTTTAATGTTTCCTGATCTCACAGTAGAGGTTTTTTGGTAATGGGTACTGTTGTTCCGAAGAAGGTTATCACTTTGTTATGGAACAGGAGTACTGTTTTGACTCCATTTGAGTGTGTGCACAAGAGGGAAAAGGAATCCCTCACGATTAGAATTGGGGATATAAAGAGATGGGAGCATAGCAAAAGGAATGGGAAATGTTGGGAAGCTTGCACAACTGCTGAGTGACCCTACAAAGTAGATAGTGTTCTTAGCTGTCATCTTTTTTAGATGCAAGTCCTTCTCTAAGGAAAAGGTTAAAAGGATGAATAGTGAGGAACAGACTAAATACTGATCTGAGCTTCTGATTTAAAAAATTGTTGCCATGCCTTTTATTGGTTTGTTCATATTTAAGCATTAAACAGTGCCACATTCAAAAGGATGGGGTTGTTTAGGAAATCTCTGGTGGTGTTTCTGCAATAAAATGGGCTGTTAAGTTTAGGGTTTTCAAAGCTCAGTTAGAGTCTTAGACACACAGCTGTAATTGGAAATTTGTGATTAATTGCCCTGAGTAACATCACAGAAGAGCATCAGCTGAAGAGCACTGTACACCCCTTGATGTGTGTGACACCTTTATAAGTGATCTGTTCCCAAGCAGCAAGGCCCAGACCAGAGGTCCCAAGTGGGCACATGTGATGATCTGCCATGCATTTCACAGGGTTTATTCCTGTGGGTGATAGATGCTAGGTTGCTTTGAAGAAGCAGGCAGCACGAGCACTACTTCAGTAACTCCATATTCCCTTTGCTCCAGCTGTCACAAAGCCTCCCTGACTGCTTATTTCTTACAGTTGTGAACCAAACCCCTTTGTAGATGCATTCGCACCTCTCTGAGAGGTGTTTTTAGAGTGGGGAAACCTTGTCCAAGCCTTCGTCCCAGCTGCTGGATTGGTTCTCTGCCACAGGATGGCTGGGAACATCAGTGTTGGGTGGGAATGTGGCACTAATGAGCTGTTCTGTGTTTCAGGCTTCCTTCCTTTCGGACCAACCCGAGCCTTACCTCCCATTCCTTTCACACTTCATTGAAACACAGATGTTTGCAACCTTCATAGACAATAAGATAATCTCCCAGTGGGAAGAGAAGGACCCTTTTCTACGAGTTTTTGACTCCCGAATTGAGAAAATAAGGCTATATAATGTCAGGGCCCCTGCACTGCGGACATCCAACTACCAGAAATGCAGCACTTTGAAAGAAGCAGGTACGTTCAGACGGGCTGGTAAAATATTCAGAGGTACAATGTCAGCCACCGAGAAATATAGATCCGCAGTCATCTGAGTGTTGCAGTTGATGAGGAAATACTAGAGCTACCTGAGGAGGACTGAGCAGTGTCCTTATCTCATCTAAGCAAAAACTTTAGCATGCTGTTTAAACACCAGAAGTGGCAGGAGCTTTACCTTCCCTTTGAGCTCTCCTAGGCTGGTGCCTTTAACAAACTCAACCCAAACCCAAATGGAGCTGGCTCACACTTTGTCATTTCAGGCAGCTCCTATTCCATTGCCAGGAGAGCTTTCCTTCACCCTGGTGGTGGGACCAGTGCCAGCCACACCGAGAAGTCAAGTCTGTTCCACTGGCCTTGTCTCCCCCTTCCCATAAAAAGATGTTGTTTTGCCTTACACCATTTGGTTAGAGCAGCAGGGGGTGCCGGGGACGTAATCCTGTGTGGCATATTTAGTACCTCCAGTAATAGATGCTCATTGTTAATGAACAATACGCTACTGAAGGCTTGGCTTTTTTTTCTGTTATAGTCACAGGATGCATTTTCAAATTATACTTGAGTTTCTTGCTTAATACTTGTGCAAGTATTTATTTAATTCCTAAGTAATTATACTCTTAAATTGTTGGGACACATAATAGTAAGCTAGGGCAAACACGTTTCTCATGGGGGTTTTTTTGGTTTAACTCCTTCAGTATTTTACGTGTTACAAAAATGTCAGAAATAGAAATCTTTGTCTGCTTAACTTTGTCTCTCTAAACCCAATTCTAATTTGCAGGTCAACTGTCTATTCAGCGTCTAGTTTTGGCAGATATTGTGGCACCAGAACCTCATTTTCTGTCTTGTGAAAAACAGCAAACTGATAGTAATACCAGTTTTCCTTCATATTTACCATTCACAGTATATGTGACCCCAGCACTGATCCAGCACCTGTTTGTTTAACTATTTTTGGAACCCTTCAAATCCTCTGACCCCACACTACCCACTCCCTTTTCTCCAAAATGGAGCCATACAATGTGATTTTTATTTTTTTTAGAGGGGGAAAAAATACTTGCTGAGTTTCTAATGATAATGTATGTAAATCTTGTGACAGTTTCTTTCCCATCACAGTTTTATAAAATAGGAAATGAGTTCTGTGTTGTTCTTGACAAATGGAAAAACGGATTTAGTTTCCACATTTTGCATATGTATTCACTAGCTGTGATACATTGAAAGAACAGGCATGCCTGTTAAAAGAAAGAGTTGAATATTAAAATTGCTAATTAAATGCTGAATTCTCCCATACACCTCCTTTCCCCAGTTCTTCACAAGTTAAGAGGGTGACAGATTTTATTTTCATCCTGCTCGAGGTTTGTGATTGAAACCTTCAAGTCCTTGAAGCAAAGGATTGAACCGCTTTAGTCTCAGTGGAGCTGAGATTCCTGGGGAGCCATCTCCCAGCTTTACCACAGGCTTCCCTGTTTCCAGGAATCTGTTCCTCTTCTTGATGCTGCTCAGATCTTGCTACAGTGAGCTGTGCTTTTTGAAGGCCTGTCATCCAGTAAAGGCATATCCCGTTTCAGGAGGAGGATCATTATAGTCCCAGATGTTTGCAAAACTCAGGTGTTCTCCCACCATGCATCTGCCCAGGGAATGTGTCTGGGGCTAAGCAAGGTGCCCAGTCCCACAGGGGTTGCAGCTGGCCTTGCAGGTCTCTGTTCTGCTGAAAAAGCCTTAAAACCAAACAAGGAATTTTGGTGAAAGATCATACTGCTCTTTCCAGTTCCCAGTGCATCTCGTAGGCTCCTGTAAATACCTTTGTGCTTAACAGCTAACTTGCTTGCACCAGTGCTCGTTGTGTTGGGGAAAGAAACTAAAAGCAAAACTAAAAAACCTACAGCACAAGTATCTCCTCACCTCTGTGAGTGGCAGATTTCTGTGTCCAAGGTCACTGTTTAACTTTCCAGTGGGTTTTCAAGGGTCTGAGCATGAGCACTGCTGTTGTGGCAGCGCGTGCCCTCAGGTGTTGGTGGTGCAGTTGTTCACCTGTGACTGTCACCTGCAGCCCAGTCCATCGAGCAGAGGCTGATGAAGATTGACCACACAGCCATCCACCCTCACCTGCTCGATATGAAGATTGGCCAAGGGAAATACGAGCAAGGATTTTTCCCAAAGCTGCAGTCAGATGTCTTGGCAACGGGACCCACTAATAACAAGTAAGCGCAGGTTTTCTTTTCTGTATTTAAAAGCAGGTTTCTCATATAAATGATGTACATCATTGGACAGAAGTCCTAATTTTGGATGGCATATAACCAGTCTAATGAACCCAACAGGTGTTCCCATTTCTGGTTTGTATGGGGTGCGGATTTTGAAAATATAACCACAGTTTGGGTTATGTCAAGTAGCATTAGGTCTGTTTTGGGGAAGATTCCTTACTGCTGATTTCTGTTGAGTGGTAAGTACTCTTGTCTTCTCATACATAGTTTTTGTTTTGTAATTGGTCTTCTGAGTTTCAAATTAATTGTTTGGCTGTTTTGCACTGAATACAGTTATTTGGGAACTCAAGCTGAAATTCAGATTCTGAAAGAAATATTGGTGTTGAAACCTCTACAACATCACACAGAATTAAATTATTGCCGACTTTGTTCCTCTTTTAAGCTCTTACTACTTGACCCAGAGGTTTTTATAGCTCTCTTTCAGTTTCCACATTAGAATACTGTGGAAGAATAACTTGGTGAGGGTGGAAAGGATGTGGTTCTGTACCTGGGTTTCTGTTTTGAGTCTGATAGGGTTCTGTGGTGCACTTTGATAAGAAGGTAAGGGTACCTATAGCTGTGGAATTTAGCATGCCATTATATGGTTCTTTCACCTAATGTAAAATGAACCTGCAGCACTGATACACTTTACATTTGTACAGTTATAATACAAAATAAGTGCTGTGAGTTTCTTTATTTTTAATCTTTCTTCCTTCAAAACCCATGAATGAGGAGGTGTTTCTCCCTCTTCAAAATGGGATATTTTTGCATTGTTGATTACAAACTCATTAAATTATCAGCTGAAGCCCTCAATTCCAGTGTTTGGAAGTCAAAATGTGGGAGCACGGGTAAGTCCAAGGGATTCAAAGGCTACAGTTGTCCAAATGTTAAAGCTACCTCTTGTTTTAGACATGTGCATTCTCTGAGCTTCTGCATGAGGTGCCCACTCAGTTGTATTTATACACCTTTTGTGCATACCCTGGCTAAGCCCTTTTTAATAACCCACTAGGAATAAGAATTGCAAATGATAAAATAAGATATCCTTAAGAAGTGAATGTTTAAAGAAATGCCGTTCTTTCAAAGAAATTAAAAAAAAACCCAGAACCAACCAAAAAGGAGGAATGTGTATTTCAAAGTTCCTTTGCTTTCAGTCTTCCTGCAAATGGAGACAAAATTTTATGGGTAATGGTCCTTTGAGGAATGGAGGATTTCTTCATCTTGTGAGGTGCTGTATTTAGCAGTCTGCCTCTTCTTATGGGTGGGTTTCAGTTTTACAGTGTCAGCAATAGTGTGAGTGTGCCCAGCCTGCTTGAAGTTGCTTAAATCTTCTGTCTCTATTTCAAAATCATAGTGAATCTATGAATAAGCATCACTCAAAAATAGTTTTCCTTATGCCCTTTGAGATTTGCTTCTGTTAGATTGGTACCTGTTCTAAATTGTGACTTAACTCCTTGAGTGATAATTTTGATTTAGATTGCAGCATGTTTCAGAATTTGTAAGTACCAAAATCCCATTACTTACCGCAAAGCAGTGTCAAAGTGACAAATGTTTGGAATTCCTCCAGTTGTATGTTGCCAAAAAGGTTTGTAATTGGAAAGTCTCAAGACCATCTGTTTATATCATTCTTCTTCCTAGTTTTCATGTGAGCAGCTGAGAAGACTCCTTCTCTCCCATTTAAGACATGTAATTCTGCTGATTTTACACCCACGTATAGAACTGCTTTTCCATGCTTTCTGCAAATACAGCATGACTCTTCTGACCACAAAGTCAATTGAAGTGTAGCCTTCCTTTAATTTGAATTTCCCAGTGTATGATTCTTGGAGATACACAAAGGTCCAGTCCTGTAAGCAAAATGTATGAGTATGGGGTAAGAGAACATTCCAGGTACATTTCCAGAAACTTCAGATGTAGCTATTGTATGTTTATATTATAAAATGAATGCAAAGGATATTACTGTATAGATGAGAATTATTTTTGCAGGCTTCAGTTTTACGTAGCAATTTTGTCCTGAATTTTGTACAGAAGTGCATTTGTGGGAAGGCAGGAAAAATTCTCCTGTTGCGGTCAGTTGTTGCTGGACAGTAGCAAATAAACCAATTCAAAGCTGTTTTAAATGAAAACATGTCCTCAGTGGCCAGCGATCAGGGATTTATTGCTTCCCTTTCTGGGCTGATAAACTAACAAATACATAACCAGAGCTCATAATGTTATCTAGCTGTTCCTTTCCTGTAAGCAGGGTGAGCGCTAAGGATACTCTGTCACTTACTGGGCTGTTGTATCTGTGATATGTTCTATCTAAATCACGAATATAATGCAGACAACAAACACTTCTAGTTTCAGTTCTAGATCCTGTATGTGATTTAAACAATTTAAACTGAATCCAAAACACCCCACCAAGTTCTGTCCTTCCACCAGTGTCCCACTTGAGGGACTCCTTCTGTGCTCATTGCCTTGGGTACCTCCCCCACATCATGGGAAAACCTTCTGAATCTACAGAGAGCAGCTGCAGCTTCCTCTGGGTACAAAAGCATCCCCTCCACGCTGCTCTAACAGTGTAAAACAGTGTCTTCTGCATAAGTCCTCGTAGAAGGCATCCTAGGGGAAAACAGGCTGCAGTCCCTCAGGCAATTTGTGTATTATTCTGGAAAAGAGCTGTGGTTTCTGGAGCCCTCATTTCCTTTCTCAAACCCCAGCACCACACTGTGGTTTCTGTGTGTTCCCTTCTTCCCTGTGTGCATTTTTTGCCAGGCTTTAAAATTGTAGCTGGGACTCCACTGGCTGATGCATTTGCAATGATCCAGGAGTGGAATTTGAATGACAAAAAGCCAAGCTACATAAACACTTCATGGTTTTTGATTAGCTAATTGTTAAATTAGGGGGAATATGCTTACAGTGCAAAATTAAAACAATGAAACAAGCTGTGTTTTCAATCTAATTGATTACCTTGTAACTTAATTTGTACTAAGAAGCTTGATAAATGAGATTAAATATTGCAGAGGAAAACAGTGATTCCCAAGCATGGGAATATATTTGCATTCTGGTGATTTGTATTGAATGCCTTCAAAGAACAACTGACCTGGTTTTTCTTTTGTTTCTTTTGGTTTTCAAATGAAGGGCTTGCTTTGTTACACATTTACAAAATGGCTTTAATTACCCTTTTTTTTGCCTTCCTCTCTATTAAGCCTGCTTTCCCCCCACTTCTTTATCAGAGCCCTGCTGTCCTCCTTGCTTACTTTCCTGACCAGCCTGTTTGCTCTTTCCTGCCCTGGCCACTTCTCTCTCCTGAGCCCTCTCCTTGCATCCCAGCTCCCTGTGAGCCTTGTGCTTTTGTCTGTCCTATCTGACCTGCAGCAATCCCCAAAGGAGGGCGCAGTCCAAGTCTTCAAGCACAGATCTGGCCTCTAACCTCAGGCTTTTGCTGAATGATGTGTTGCTATTACCCATGAAGCAGATTTCAGAAGTTTTTTGTTTGCTTTCTCCAGGCATTTGTTCCTGAGCTGTGTTTTGCTGATCTGACCACTGTGTCAGTATTTATTTACAAAACCCGTGCACTAGGGATGTATGGAATGGGTTCATTTTTGTGCTCCATTTTACGACATGACTTGTCATGTGTGGGGTCTGTCCTGTGGCCTTCATCTTCAGCCCCCCCTTCAAGTTGGGAACTGCCCAGGGTTTATTTGCCTGGGGCTGTGGCTGTCCTCATTTTTAAACAGGACTCTTGTTTGCTTGTTGCTAGCATTTAACATCAGGTGGTGATTTTAAAGAAAATACGATGTATATATAATGCAAAGGGGTTGATGTATCTCTGTATGATGACAGAATTTGTTCTGGTTTTAACTAAATTATTTTTTGTATGGGAAATGATCTTTCCCTTTTAATGAGTGCTTCACATTATATGGCCTTTTACTACCTTCCTATTTGCAGTGTAATGTTTTAAGGCTATGTTAAATGAAGATATCTTCTGTTTTAATCAAGCCAAACAATTGCAAGTAATACAGAGTAGCATCTCTCTAGCACATCTAGGTGAGCATGGAATTAATCAGCAATGAGCCATCCATACACAGCATTGAGCTTACTTAAATTTTGTGAGTAGTAAAAGCTCACCTATTACATAAGAAAATCTGAAACAAGCAGTTATATTTCAGGTAACCTAATGTTGTAAACTACTGATGGGTGCGATGAAAATATGAACCACTTGTCTTCAAATACATTCATTTTCAAGAATAAAGTTTGGTGGAAAATCTGTACTTTAAGATGGTTTCTGAGATAGGAAATGTATGCTGTGGTGACTTGAAACCTGATGGGTGAGTCTCCTGAGCTACTGATCCTCTGCTCAACTGGTGCAAGGTGGGAAAAGTGCAATTAGCTTCTTTGAATTAACATAGCTGTGCAGAATTAAAGCTGACAGGAAAAAATGTGCATTGAATCCTTGCATCTGCTATTCCATTTGCTCTCCCCTGAACAGGACTACTGTCTCAAGGGACTTGCAAATTAAATAACACAAAGAAGAGTGGTTCCTCAGGGCTTAAGAGGTGATGCTGGCAATTCACTACAGCTGTTCCTTGCAGAGGATGACAGTTGTGTGTGCCACCATTTAAAATCACTTATTTTCAGAAAAAACTGATGAAAGAGCCTGTCAGTGCAAGACCACTCCCTTCAGTGCATTTTAGTAATTTTTGTCCACCCAGTGAGCAGTTCCAAAGCTTTCCTGTTCCACCCTGCAGCAGAGATGGAAAAGGTGCAGAAGTACCCATGTAAGCCTTCATTCTCCTTACCATGGAGCAGTGTTTGTGGAGCAGATTCACACTGTGGATCCCCTCCACTGTCAGCCCGTCCATGATCAGGTGGAGCTCAGCTTCAACGCTCCTCTTCTGGTGTGGTCTGACATGTATTTGACATGGAATCTCTGTGTAGTCTCACACAAACTACGTTTGACCCCAAGGAGTTTGCATGTGCAGTCTGTGTGTGTTTAATGTGTGCATGCTCTGGGGCGGGGTTGGTAGAGGGTGTGGTACAGCTCTGTGCTGATAATGCAGAAGCTCAGGTAACTCCTTTGATGGAGTATTGGTAGAATGGGTATTGTCATGATTTGCAGCACTCACGAGATGGTGTATATGAGGAGATCTAGGTTCTGTCTTATAGACATGTGCACCTGTCTCCTTCCTTCTCTCATGTATCACTGTAAATGGATTGTGAATTACAATAGTGATTTTCATGGTGACGGCAATATTGGTTAAATCCGTCTGAGAAAGAAGTTCTCTAGCAGCATGTTCCTGTTTTGCAGTATAAATCTTGCCTGCTACACCCATGTCTGATTTGGGAAGACATACTTTCTTCATTTCTCCAGGGAGCTTTTAAAAGCGGGGGCAGGGAAAAAGTAGGGGAAGAAAGAGATATATACTTATGGTCTCAGTAGTGTGGCCAGTCCCTGATATGAGGTGCTGTTTTGCTAGATTGTTTCTGACAGTGCAGCTTTGCTGATGACTACCTTACCTCTTTATTACAGAGTTGTAAAAAATTGGGTGTTTCATAATGTCACCATTGCATTTCCTCCAACCTCTGTGAACTTTTTCATATGCTTGTTGGGTCTAATGTGGTACTAAACAATACTGACTTGACTGCCTTCATGTTATAAAGGTCTTAGTTGGAGGTGCCTTATTTCATTTCCATATATTGAACTGGACGCAATCTTCCCTAGTCCCTCCTCTGAAATATCACTGCTTTTCCACAGTCCCTGGAGGTGAGAAGCATTCATCTGTAGACATGGGAGTTAGATACAGGCAGACACACTGAAATGAGCCTTTCCTCACTTCTCCATGGAGGCAGCTTGTCCCTGGGCTCCCTGCAGCACCGCACCCCAGCTGCATCCTCTCCCTTCCCAGAGACCTGGTAGCAATGTCTCCACTGTGAGGAGTAAATGAAACGTGCCAGTAGTCCATGCTCATGGCTCCACCATCAAAAACTAAAGGGGAGAAGGCATTTTGGGGGTCAGGGAATACTTGGGCAGCATCCAGGCTGAGCGGCAGTGCTGGGTGTGCTCTCAGGTGCCAGGCAGCTCAGAGCTCATCCCTGCAAGGGACCAGCCAGGAGGGCTTTGTCTCAGCAGGACAAGGAGAGGAGGGACACAGGCAGCAGTGGTTATCTGAAAAGCCTGAGTCTAAGGGCTGACAACCAGCAAAGGGTTGCTGGTGGGAGGACAGCTTTCCTTGCTGCTTTGGCAGCACCTGGGCTGAGGTGTGAATAGAGCAGCAGCTGATGACAGGGCCAGCAGAGGTACCTGCATGAATTTCGGCAGCCCAAGGGAGGTGATGCTGCCACTGGGGCTTTTATCCCCCTTAAAATCGCTTCAAGCGATCTCAGGGAGAGGAAGAGCAATTTAAAACACACTGCTGAGGAGAGGAAATAGTTACTGTAATACTGAAGCATTGTTTGAGGAAAATTCTATGTGGCCCAGTAAAGAAAAGGCTTTAAAAGATTTAACTGCTTAATCCTGCTTATCTGCTGTTAGATCTTCACAAAACCTCCCTGAGAGATTCAGAACAGCATCCAAATGCACAGACCTCACCCAGTGACTCAACAGCTCCTCTTCCTCAACTTAAAGTTCAGAAAAGAGGAAACATGCAGCTCACTGTGCGTAATTGCTCCAGCGAATAAGCAGCAGTCTTTTTCTTCATAAACACCCAATGATCTTTGCTTTTTTATGCTTAAAACATTCAGATAGTTCTGATTAATAATCTGGAGAATGGTTTGTGCCTTCTCCCAGATGAAATACAGCTCTGGAATGAACTGAAAACACTTTAATGGTGGTGTATTATTTTGTAATTATTCTGTGGCTTTCATTCTGCTTTCACCTTTGGTGAGATGTGTTCCCTCAAAGGACACTTTTAGCAATTCTTTCATCTTTCAGTAATTGCAGAAATGCAGGTGGAGAGGGATCCAAGCTCTGTCTAAAGTTCAGAAAACAACCATATAAATTGGAGCAGAAAAATAATGATATGGGGTAATATTTAATCTATAACTTAAATTTCTAATGTGTTATTGGCATTCTGTTGTGTGAAACATAAACATGGTCCTGACTTGCAATAAATGGAAGGTCTCCAGGGCCAAGTGGCTAAAGTCACATTAATATCTGCTATCCTCTGTTCAACAGTGTTCTTCTGTGACACTTGTGCTTGTTGAGCTTATTAAAAGGTAGGGGTTTATTTTCCCCCTCTTAGTCATCTAACGCAGCTTTGGCTGTTGCTTCTGAAAAAAAATATTAAATGGTGACTTACTAAACTCAGGGGCTGTATGTTTTTAAGACTTCTGTGGAGATGCAAAGACACGTATGTCAGTGATGTGTTCCTCTGAGAAGGTATCAGCATTTGCTGTACAGACACCTATTGCTCTGTTTCATTTTGTTAGCAGAGACCTGAGGCCACAAAAAATAAACTTGGTTTAAAAATAAATGTGTTTTCATGTGGGATACTAAGGTGATGAACCATAATTACATGCAGATCCAGATTTCTTCCTTTGTACTTGTTTTCTTGACATTATTTGTCAGGTAGCACGGGACTTCAGTTTAACTTTTAAAACAACAGTTTGTGTGGCTTTTTTTCCCTTTGTTTCTGTGTGGTGAGCCAAAATTCAGTCTTTGGTAGACTCACTGGAGAAACTGGTGAAGATAGGTACATACATGTTTGCAAAGTCCTTCTCTGGACTTTGCAGAGCTGGGTTTTGGTCACCAGGGACCACATCCCTGCACTACTCTTGGGACAGATTCCTCTCCCTACACATCCCCAGTGTTTTGCCAGACAGGTCAGAACTCAAGTCCAGCTCTGTGCAAGAGTTTCCTCCCCAGGCATTCATCTGCCTGTGTCACCAGGTGAAACTCCTTGCCCAAACAGTTAGATCCCAGATTTTATCTGAATATGCTTCTCTTTGGGGTCCACACAGAAATACATGGGTTTGGGATCTGGAGACTGCTGTCCTCACCAATACCACCTGTGTGGAGAGAGGAAAAATTCAACTGGACATACATGAACAGGTGGAAAAAAAAGACAGGCTTTATGTGGTATTTAGAAACCAAATTCAGAAAAAGATAAGGTGAAAACAGCAACACGAGTAATCCCGGGAACATGAGTATTGTTTATAAGCTTTAGCCATAGGTGTACCCAGTAACAGTTGTTAAAATTGCAATGAGAAGTTTGTCTCAAATAATTCCTGGAAGTACCACAGAAAGTGGAGAAAGGAGAAGTAGCACTTCTCACAAAAGAGCAAACTTGTAGCCATTGCTACTCAAAATAAATCACTGTATTTTGGTTTTTGCTAAAGACACCGTTTCTTATCAAACCTCATCAAATGCAGCAGTGGTGTTGGGTGGCTAAGAACAGTGACTTACCTGGTGATGGCATCAATGCTGTGCCATGACCTGCATTTTGGGTGCCAGGAGCTCTCACTGGAGACCCTGGCAGGCAGCTGGGCACATTTCCATCAGGACTTTTGTCCCTTGGGTGAGTGCTGGCCTGTCACCTGCTGGGTGGTTTCCCATGGGGAGGCCGGGCGCCAGCTCACACCCGCATTTACTGCAAGGTCCAGGCTTTCCCTTCTTTCGCCGCAGACCCGTTGGATGTCCTTCAGCTCCTGACCCGGCCTTTCCCTTCTGATTTCCTTCTGCTCACACGTGTCTTGTCTCTCTGGTTTCGCAGCCGCTGGGCCAGCCGCAGCAGCACCACGCAGCGGAGGAAGGACCGCCTGCGGCAGCACTCGGAGCACATTGGGCTGGACAACGACATGAGGGAGGTGGGTGGCCTCATCTGAGGGCAGCGCAAGCTGTGGTCCAGGAGGTGGAGGTTTGGACAATGTGCCTGTTACTCGGGGCAGTTTTGTGGCTACTGTAAGGTTTGGTTGGGTCTCTGTAGCCATTTAGATGCTGCTCCGCTTGCCGCAGATGCTGTACAACTTTAAAGCACACAACATAAATAAAATGATTTTTATTGTTTTGGAGCAAGACAGCCTCATTGTCATCAGGAAAATGGCTTATTTGCTGATTTAGACCCTGGCTGTGTTACTGCAGGGAGACAGAAGAGCCCTGGCAGCGCAGCTGCCAAACTCTGGCTGGGATGGAAGTGTCTGGAAAAGTCAAGTCCTTGAATAAATGTCAGCCCTGTAGAAGCAAATGAGGCAGGATTCTTCCTTTTTTTTTAAAGGAACTTTTTTCATTTTCCTTATGTAGATTTCTGACATGAGTATGCCTATTTGAAAGGTTAAGACTTTGGGGCCTTTTTATGCCTAAAGCTTGGAAACTCCCATGCATCTTGTAAATGTCAGTCACATACATGCATTTCTTTCCCATCTTTTCAGTTCCTCATCCTTCATTAAGCATTTTCTGGCACATTTTTCCATTGATGTCCATATGCTTCTTTTGTATGTCACTAGCAAAAATATAACACTCCTGCTGTTTTGTGGTAAAACTCGCTGAATAATGTTGATCAGTGTTGCAGTTTGCCCTCCAAAAGAACCTGAGTGGATGAGAGGACTCTTCAGCCATAGCTTTGAATGATGTTTCATGGAAACTCAGCAAAACAGCACTTGTACATGTTTGTTGCTATTTTTGCTAACATGGCTTTGCAAGTATATTGTAAACAGTGCCTCATTGTGTATATCGCAGCAGAGCCTTTTCAGTACTTAGTCATGTATTTACTTTCTTCTTTTTTTGGCTGTGGATCATATGCATGCTTCTTTTGCTTTGTCTCCTCTTTCTTTCTGGCTGTTCTGCCATTGGGGCATCTGCCTCCTCTTAGCCATCGGAGGAGCTTTTGCTTCGTCAGAACTCAATGGCCTTCTGGGAGTGGGATCAGGGACCACCCCCTCCTGCACGGCCTCCTAAAAAATCCTTCTCTGAATGCTGCCTGGTATGTTTTAGTTTTTCTTGTTGAAAGCTGCTTTTGAGATGTTGTTAGCATGAGGAACCTCTGTCTTCGCTGCATCTCAAACCTCCCCCATTCTTGTAGAGTATGAGCATGTCCCCGTAGCGCTTTGGAAGTGTGGTTATAATCGGAAAAGTAGCTGGAAAGGAGCTTCCACACCAGCTCCCTGGAAAACACTGCGGCTCCAAGGCTAAAAGACAATTTTGTTTTGCTTTGGGTTTTCTTTTGTTCCGTGTTGCTCACCTGGCCATTCAGTTTAGGGTGTTAAATCCCAAAAGCATTGCTTTTTGACTGCTGGATCATTGCATCCCGGTGGGGAAGAGGGTGGTGGTGCGTGGATGCTGATGAACAGGCAAAGGGCAATCAACCGATTCTTTCAGCCAACCCTTATTCTTCTCCGGAACCTTAGAGTTAATAATTTTTTTTTTTTAATTTAATACAGTAAGAAGATATACAATGAATAAAGTAAGGTTATCTATGTTTTGTACTCTTCAGACTATAACCACACTTCTTATCCCTTCACGTTTGAAAAGAAATATTAGTTTTTCTAGTTATATATTCCCTGCATTACTTTTTCACTGGTTTTGCTGTTAATTTTTGCACTGAGAAGGAAGTCACTTGGGAGGTTGCTTGCTTAACAACACACTTTTCATCGTCTGTAACTGATTTCTTTTATGCCCACCTGTAGTTTTTGAGCTATTTTAAAATCCATATAGTATTGGTGAAACTGTAGTTACCTAACTGAAAACTTCAGTAGAACACAGCTTTTCATGGCAGAGCCCTACATTCTTGTCTGACCTGTTGGAATGATGCTAAGTGCTTCTTGTCCAAATTTCTGTGTTGAGAAAATCCGTTTGTGTCAGAAAAACTGGACAAGGTATTTCAGTTAACTGCAGTATGTTTAGATTTTGGTTTTGCTTTTCCCAATCTACTGGAAGGTGTCCATGCCCATGACAGAAAGGTTGGAACTACATGATCTTTAAGGTCCCTTCCAACCCAAACCATTCTGTGATTCTATGGAATACATTTTCTCCCTGGACAGAAAGCTCTGAGGATGCAGCAGCCATAGTGACCTCTCAGTTCACCAGAAAACCCAGCCAGCAGCAGCAAGAATGCCCTGGAGGGATGTGATCTGCTCCTTCCAGGAAAGAGTGGTCGTTGTCACATACCATCCCCCAGAGAGGCATCATTAGCTGGACAAAAACCTACTATGGAAACAGCATTCCCACACCAGGTTGTGAGCACTGTTTTCCAAGGCTTTAATTTGGCACCATTCTATTATCTTGCTCTTTTTAAGAAGAAATTACAAATAATGCTTTAACAACATTTTGATAGTTGTGGCCAACTTCTCAGCCTTGCTCAGCATGTAGCTCTCTCACTGATGTTGGTGTCAGAGGTCACTTGCTGATTGGTTTGTGGGTTTTGGCTTAACAAAAAAAAAAACAAAAAACAAAAAAGCCCCAAAAATACAGACCAAAGCAAAAAATACCCTGCCCCTGAAGACAAGGAAGTAGAGCAGGAAAGTTTAAAAGTCTTCTATTATAGCTTGGGTCTTTTTTTTTAAAGTATATTGATTTTTGTCCATACTTAACAATTGCCATGGTAAAAACATGAATGAGCCCAAGCGTCGGTTCTGTTTAAAATGAGGTTAATTTGTAATCAAGAAGTTTATTGAGACTAAGATCAAGTCTCATTTTCCCCACATAAACTATGTAGATGAAAAGTAATGGATGAAATCTTTCCCCTCCACTAAGTGTACTTCTGCTTCTTATAATTTATTTTCAAAGGATTTTTTTTCTATTCGTGTACAGTCTGGTCACAAATTAGACAACTCTTTTAATTTTTTTTTAAAGTGAGAATCAAATAACAGTGGAAAGAAACTTTTCTTGGTGTTTTGACTTTATTGCTGAGTGAAGGTATTACGCTTTGTGCACTTGTGCCTAGCTTCATTTTAGTGACTAACAGCACAGTTCACTGGCTAATATTGACTGATTCTGTACCACTCAGGAAAATATCTTGCTTTTTCTCTTGTCAAAAGGGATCATTCCACTTCTCCAGCCTGATACCTAAACATCAGATAAACCAAGGTTTTGTTTCTAGATTAACACTAGCTCATTTGTTTTCACCACCTTGCTTGCCTAGGATTAGAATGAGGAGAGTCACTCTGACCTGTAATATCTAAAATTACTCTCTTTATTTTTAGAAATACATGCAGGAGGCAAGGAGTTTAGGAAAAAATTTAAGGCAGCCCAAACTGTCAGACCTCTCTCCAGCTGTGATCGCACAGACCAACTGGAAATTTGTGGAAGGGTTGCTGAAGGAATGTCGCATGAAGGTAGGTGTGCTCTCTCCTTGATTGCAGTGAACTTAAATAGCACATGCAGATGTTCTCCTGGGTCACAGCTGGAATGGCATTGTCCTGTTGGAATACCTGGTTATTGCAGGGTGGATATCCCTGTGGTGTTTTTCACAGCTAGAAGAGAAAGGAACGTGTTCTTGGTCTCCTGTTTATGCAGTTGAAGTTGGTGGAAGAAGTAGAAAGGACAGGGAGGAGAATCAGCATGATCAGACATCTGGAGGATTTCCTTTAATTGTTCATATTTACATGTAGCCTAAACAGAATGGCTTGGAGACCCTTTGTCAGAAGGGAAGAATTCAGCATGTCTGGCTTGTGCATGTTGTTTATGCAGAGCAAATGAAACATAACAGTTCCTAATATTAAAGTTTTTATAGCCATGGACATAGAACTTCTTTGTGTCTGTTGCAGTTGGTGGTATACTGCTTTACCTGAGTGTTCAGTGGTTGTAACAACAAAGCAGAAGCTGAGGAAGACAGATGATGTATTTTGTACTGTGCTTGGTAATAAATCAACAACACAGAAATAGGACAATAGATAAAGGGTATAGAACAGGACAGCTGGAACAGGCTCCCCAGGGAAGTGGTCACAGCACCAAGTCTGCCAGAGTTCAAGAAGCTTTTGGACAATGCTCTCAGGAACATGGTGTGACTCTTGGGGCTGTCCTGTGGAGGCACAGAAGCTGGACTTGGTCTTTGGGCATCCTTTCCAGCTCTGGGTATTCTATGATTCAAAGTAATCAAGCAAACTTTTTTTATATGATTATTTTTGTTCATTTACGATCTCTGCAAATAGATTTGAAGTTTCTCTCTATTAGCGATGGTCTCTACGAGTAAGCAAACTTTACTTACTCTTTATGAGTCAGTAAACTCATCTGTAAATTCTGTCCCTTGTTGGATAACATTCTTAGAAAGTGTTGGGATTTTTTTTTTTAATAGACTAAACGCATGTTGGTAGAGAAAATGGGCCATGAAGCAGTTGAGCTGGGACATGGAGAAGCCAACATAACAGGTCTGGAGGAAAACACACTGATTGCCAGTCTCTGTGATCTGCTAGAAAGAATCTGGAGCCATGGTCTGCAGGTCAAGCAGGTTGGTAAATACTCTGTGTCATCGCTGCTTTTTAAGCTCCTACTCAATTGTGTAACTCCAAGATAAAGCAGGAGGTGTCTTTGGGATCAGTGTCCATGGTTCATATTTTGCAAAGGTTTGAGAAGTTTTGGGTGTTTGGGTTTTTTGAAGGGGGATTGTTTTGGGGTTTCCCCTCTGTAAATTGCAGTGATGTTGCAAGTACATATTTTGTTTATTCCCTTTCAACCTTCACAAGGGAAACCCAGAGGGAGGACAAAGAAACAAGGTGGGTGGGGCGACTGCTAGGTCAGTGGGATGGTCCTCTCTGTGTGTGAGGTTTTGTTGCCCAAGAGTAAAGGACTGGTTGTTAATACTGCACATCTTACTCATTCAAATGCCATTCCATTATTCTGCCATGTTTATTGGCCGTTACTGGTTATTCTTTTGCCTGGTTTATTTAAAGATACATACTACATATTCCACTTTCAGGGGAAATCTGCTTTGTGGTCCCATTTGCTTCAGTACCAGGAGAGAGAAGAGAAGCAAGAGCACAATGTAGAATCCCCAGGTGAGTACTTGGCAGGTGACTCCATGAAGAGTCCATCACAGCAAATTAACTCAGCCATGGGAGGAACAGTGCAACCACATGAATCCCATGTAGGATTTTCAGTGTATTTCCTTGCTAATACCATGTTTACATTCTGAGACTTGTCATAGTCATTGTGGGGATGTCTTGATGTCTGGACAAAATAGATTGAAATCACTGAAGACAAAGGAACATAGTTTCCCATCCTTATCTGGAAAATTGTTTGATGTATGTGCACTACCTTCATTCCCTTTTAATGAGCATTGGGTGAGGTATGAGAAGCAGTGTCTCCACAAGAGATGATTTCTGAAGAAGGTGAAAGTGTGGAGCTGGGGATAAGCCAGCTGACATTTTTCTTTCAGTGGGCATAATCTGTCTCTCAAATCCTAATATTAATAACTCCCATGTTCAGCAAATCTTTATACTGGTGGGTGGTACAGTTCAGAAATGCTGTAGTTAATCTCTGTCCATCAGTCTACGTGTCACTTTGTGCTTTGGCTTGGCCCCTTACAATCACTAAATTACTTCTGTGTTATGAGAGGGGTTTTCTGATAACCTTGAGATCTCCCTGCCCAGTGGCTCGGGTATTGTAGTAAAAGTCTCTAAACTCCAGTGGGTCATCTTGCAAGGACTCTCCAATTCAGATCCTGCAGATGGGAGCTTGTATGATCAGCCCTCAAAGAGGCATTTATGGACAAACTAGTCTCTCCCATGAAGGGGGACTTTTTAATAAGCTTCAATGAGTAATGCACTAAACAATCTGGCTGGCAGGCACAAATTCCTGAGAGCAAAATGTGTCACCACAAAGTGATTTGATCAGAGCAGAGCACAGAAATGCATGGCATTCTTTGCATTGAATATGTTATTGTAGCTTAATTTTATTTGGGTTGTTCTCAGTTGTGGGCTTTCCATAGAAACTTCTTGCTAATAAAATCTATTGCTATACAGATTAAGTTAAGGTATTTCACATACAAAATAAAGAAGCTAAGTCTCCAAGTTCAGTGCTGGATTAAGGAAGGAATAGGTAATATGCTCAGAGTTTTCATTTTGTCTACTTCTACATTTCCAGGATAGAGTTAATGGCAATGGCAGTGCAGTTACCAGCCACTTAAGATTGTTTTCAGCTGTATGTAGAACAAATGCATTGTTGACTGTTGCTGTAGTGTTGTATTAACTCTGTGTATTTTCTCCACTGTAGTTGGTGGTGGGACAGAAAGACGAAAGTCTGATACAGGAATTACTCTGCCTACACTGAGGGTTTCCTTGATACAAGATATGAGGTATGCAGTTTGGTTCCTAAAGCATTAATTGTGGGTTTAATTGTGTAGCATAAGGTAAAGATCCTCACTGGCTTTGGGTCTACAAAGGCTAAGAAGAATTAAACCTTCTCTTCAGCCCACATTCAAATCTACATGTTGCCTGTTTGGAAAAACTTTTTTTATGTGTTCATTTGATCTGTTTTAGCTAACAGAGAATGAAAACCACACACATGTTACTGGGATTTCTGTTTTCCCAGGGGAGTTCTTCTAGTAATAAAGCCAACTTCTACAAATAACAGCAGATATGTAAAATTCCTTGGTATTTTTAGTTTGTTTCATTTTGTTCATTTTTTAATTACTCACCCAGCAAGTACAGTTTATAGGCAAAGCAAGGGGACATAAAAACCTGTTTGCAATGCTTGAGCAATATTCTTTCTTTTCAACTAGAGTTTCATGGCAGATAGTAACAAATGTACAAGTTTAAAAATGTAATCAGATCTAGAATTCGGGTGAGTTTAAAATTGGGGTGTGAAGTTGGGCAGGTTCTCTGCAGTAGACCACAGCCTGGCTCTGGAGACCTTCTCAAGCATTGTTTGTTTGGAACCAGAAGGATTAGAGTCAGAAGAGGTGGAGGCTGGTGTGACAGCAACAGGCAGAAGTTCTTCAGGGCAGCTCCTTGATCAACCCACTGCCAGGTCAGACCACTGCTTTGACAGTTGTCTTGCCAGGACTAAGGATTGCAGTGGGATAAGCATGCCATGAAAAGAGAGGGGGAATAGTGCAGTAATGTTCATCTGTAAAGAGCTGAGAGCAATTGCTGGCAATTTAATGTGTGAGACAACATGAGTACTGTTTATTGTAATACCACATCCTTCTTACACCTAAAAATATGGTCAAAAAAATCTTATGGTAAAAGTAAGATTAATTGTAATTTGTTCACCAAACCCTGATTACGGTGATGTGATTTTTACAATGTGTATTGATTAGTCAGATTTTTCTGGGAAAGAAATATCACTGTACTCCCCACCTGCAGTGTTCAACCTTTTAGTTTGATGCTATATAGTTTGAGTCTTTTGTTCTGATTTCAAGGAGCATGACATGCCATGTAAGGCTAAAACAACATGCAAAAGAGGGAGAGAGAATACATACAGCATAATTAGGGTGCCAAGAGGTCATTTTGAACATGTGTCTGCCATTTTAGCATCCCTCTCATGGGATGTGGCAGCTATCTCCTCAATTCAGTCGTGGGAGACTGACAGGCATGTAGAGGGTCACTCTGAGGGAAGGCTGAAGGAGGATCTGGAGCGGAAACTCCCGTGCTGGGAGGGGATTGCTGACAGAGGAGGCTGTGTGTGCTCACTGCTGCGTGCATGGGTTCTGTCTTCCATGAGCTTCCACTGGAGTAATGAAAGCCCAGCATGGATCTGAGCTCTCTTGTTTGAATCACAAAGTCTTTCTTACTGCTCTTCAGAGAAAAAGACAGAGGCAGAACATTACCTTTTGTAACACCCTGGGTATTCATGGTTGTCCACAAACATGTCTGGTCATAGAAAATTCTGGTCAGATGGTGAGTTGAATTTGTCATCTGTAATCTCGTGGCATACTTTCTCCTGGTTGGAAGGAATGCTGCCTTGTATTTGTTTGCACACACAGACCCAGGCAGAAGTTGAAGGATGGGTAATTGTTAAATTGTGGTGCTTGTGGTGCTGACTGAACTAATGGCTGGAGGATTAAGCACTGCCTTAAGCAGGGCTTGCTTCTGATGGCTCATGCAAGGTTATGTAAACAACTTAAAAGCAGGGCTGAGTCACAGTCGTGGTCTGAATGTGCCATGAGCCTGTGCTACAGGTACTGTGGTGTGTCCTCTGCCCCCCCTAAAAGCATCACAGGTGTGGTAAGGAGGATGCTCAGGGTGTTTATTTTGGTTTTGTGCATGGAATCTCAATGGCACAGGCCAGTCTGGGAGTATGCCCTCCAGCCTTTCCCCTGGCAAGGATCTGCCTCACCTTTCCCACGCCTCTTCCAGCTACAGCCTGCTTCAGCGTGGCCTTGCCCTTCAGGCATTGCTGAGCATCCAACCCAAACAGTCAACATTGCTTCCCCAAAACCTTTGGTCCAGCTGGATTCAAGTTTCTGATCCTTCCCCCTTGGGCAAGCTCTTCCTTGCTATCAGCACTTGCTCTCCTGCCTATGTCGTGCCTCCCTCCTGCGAGGAGCTTGCAGTGGAGGCTGTGAGCTGGGCCCACAGCAGTGATCCTTAACCTGCTGTGTTCAAAAAGAAGGCTGAGCAAAGACCTGCTGCCTCCCTGAGATGAGCTATAGGCACTTCCCTGACTGTGCTGGGATGGGAGCGGGCACAGCATCCTCAGGGCATGGCGGTGTGGAGCGGCTGTAACCTCTGCTGGCAGCACAGCTGTTTGCACAGGGTTTGTCTTGCCATACCCCATGCTTACATTTGACAGGGCAAATAGATTTTTCTTTATTACTAATGGGATTAAAAGCAAGTCCAAACCAGGGGAGTTGCATCGAAATGGCTGTTCAGTGCTCTGACAAGAGGAATTTGCTGTGCAGTGGTGAGCATACGGTGCTTACACTGAGGTCACTGATAAAAATAGAGCTGTTCTGACTCTCACAACTGCCAGTGAAATAAATTTGGGTTCCTTCATGCTCTATTCTGTTACACTCTGCTTTTGCTGATACCAAGACTGATTACTGAATCATTTTAATATCTCTGGCAAGCTGCATGGTTGCAGATCTTTATTTTTCCCAAATGCACAATTAATGCTAATCTAGTCTGAACCAGAAACAGGTAATAAAGAGGCACAGAGCGGGCATGGAATGAGGTCGAGTCCATCTGTACTTGAATCTTCTTGCAGTGAAATAGCATATTCTGCTCAGTGTTTCATATTAGATGTAATTCAAGCTGAGCACTGGGGGGAAGGGGAGGGAGATGATAGTCTGTGCTTTGATCTTCCCATCTCAAAAGACTTGAAATGTCTGAGGAAAGTGTCTCAACACGATGTAGTTGAGTGTAGCATGCATCCTGTTTCTCAAGGACTGTGGGTCACATGTCCAGTTCTCTGCTGGAATGTCTAATGCTGGCTGCCATGCTCTGGGCCAGATAGAGCTTTCCCGTGCCAGGAGCAAGGCTTTAGCCTTGCAGGTCAGCCTGGCACAGAGCAGTGCTACTGGGCTCTGTATGCTCTTCATTTGTGCAGAGCAAACTCATATTTCTGGACAGCTCTAAGTTGTTCTTTGCAAATTTGCCCTAAAGGTCCTGGGGCTGCTCTGTTAGAGGCTCCATAAGCAAGAGAGTAGTTTCCTCAAATAATGCAGGGACTAAATATAACACAAAGCACACACTTGGGTGTAACAGATGGGGGAAAGCACGAGACAGTGAGACTATAGTAGTCAATGTAAAAAGCATCAGTCACAGCGTGACTTGGATTTCCTTTGGAGTAAATTTTGCCACGTTCCCCAACACTCAGCAATGTGTGGAGGGCTGTCAAGGAAATTGCAGGAGTTGGACAGTAAATTGCAACTGGGATTAGTTCAGACTTCAGCTGATGGTACTTGGAGCCTGCCACAGATGTTTGGAGTGTTGAATTGTCTGTGCATTTAACATGCAGAGTGCATGAAAATTAAAAAATTGCAGCCTTTTCATTCCCCTGCTGGAAACTTGCTCTTTTTTTTTTTTTTATTATTTAACCAAGTGGGGAGTTTTTGGAAGCAGCTACACCCTGCCACGGCAGTTCTCTTCCTCTTCTAAAACTCCCTGTTCTCTGAAACTAGAGTTTCTGGCATTCTCCAAACTGAAATGTGGGAAGTTTAAAAAGAAAAAAGAAAAGCAAAACTATAGCAGAAAACCCCTATGGAACAGTTCTGCTTTCCTACAGATTAAACATATGGAGGGCTGTTCAAACTATCGCTTACAGGAAGGTCTCTTATATCCCTAAAAATGTGATTCTGCTTGCTGCTTCCTGTTGCTGTTTTTACCTCAGCAGTCTTCCTTTTCTCAGATGTGCCATTGGTGCTGCCTTCAGGGGGGTTTGTTCGAGCCTTCAGAGCTGGGGTGGTCTGGAGAAACTCTCAGGATACGTGTTTGTCCTCTGTCCTCCCAGACACACCCATTCAAGTCAGCAGCTTGAGGTGGCAGCTGAGACATAACTGGGTCTCACAAGGTTGGCTGCTTTAAGTGTTAGCAATGTCCATGTGAACATCTACCCCTGGCAATGCAGGGATGAGCAGGTTTGCCCCTCCTCACCTTGGCCAGGCAAACACAGAGCAGCTCCTATGGGCTGCCATGCCTGGGAAAAGCTGCCACGTGTCCTAGTGCCAGCCTGGGACCGGCAGGGATCTCATTCCCACAGCGCAGGGTTCTGGGGGGCCCTGCTGGGGATCTCTCTAGAAATTATGTCAGAAGACATTTTCCAGTTCACCTGCTGCATCAATCACACTGGATACTGCCATTTGAAGCATGTAGAATTTTTATGATTCATCTATTTATTTTCTTCCCCACACATTTCAGGCATGTTCAGAACATGAGTGAGATAAAGACTGATGTGGGGCGAGCCCGAGCCTGGATAAGACTTTCTCTGGAGAAGAAGCTTTTGTCTCAGCACCTGAAGCAGCTGCTTTCCAACCAGGCACTTGCAAAGTAAGCCAGTTCTTTTCTTCAAACCTTCACTTTCACGTTGTGAAAGTGGTGCCTCAAGGTGCTGCTGCTTGGAGTGCAGCCAGGCACCCTTTTTGGGTACTGTGGTTTCCAGCTAGAAGTGATTGAAGGGCAGAGGGTAAATGGGAGAGGTGGTACTGCCCACCCAGCAGGGCAAAACTGTGCTCATCTGCATGGAAACACATCACAAATTTCAGGAAGGAGGCATCAGTTCTTGGTCAGATTCCTGCACTGATCCAAGCCACACTGCAGCCCTGCAGGTCCTTGAACTGACAGAGTGGTGGGATGACCCCAACTGCTGCTTGGAGCCTTCTGGTAAATTTTCTGTCACAATAGGGAGCAGAAGGAAGATGAGGTTATTAGACGAGACCATTCCACAGTGGGAGGGTGTGGGGAAGAACTGAGGTTGCTGTATGTTTGTTCAGATCTGCAGCTGTGAGTAGTGTTAGTTTTTATCTGTGCTTTGCAGCAAACCCCAAACTGAGATGAATTCAGTAGTCTTGCTGTGGGAGCGTGGAGCCAGGAGTGCTCTGTAAAACACGTGTAGCACAGTTACATGACCTCAGTGGGTTTCTAGCAGCTTCTGCTATTGGGGAATCATACCTCCCATTAAGAGCCACTCTTCCTTTGGTGTTTTGAGATTCGAACACCTTTTAAGATACATGGTGCTGCTTCAACAGCAACAACAGAAATGCTTGTTTCATTTACTTGTTCCTCCCAGAAAACTTTACAAGCGTTACGCTTTCCTGCGCTGTGAAGAAGAACGGGAACAGTTTCTGTATCACCTGCTCTCACTCAATGCTGTGGATTACTTCTGCTTCACAAGCGTCTTCACTACAATCAGTGAGTTGGAGCATCAATTTTTTTCTCCCTGACTAAAAATTAGTTGCTGTCATGATTTGTAAGAGATGATGTTGCTGGTGCCTGAGTAGCTGAGCCCTTATCTGGAAGCCGTGGTTGTTGCTGTGGGCTCATGGGTGCTGGGTGTTGCTCTGGGAAACGAGCTGGAGAGCCAAGGTTGTGTGGGAGTACTCTGGATAAGAGCATTGCACAAAGGAGAGTAATCAGCAGAGTGCTGCTCTCTGTATAGTTTCTTTCATCTTCCTTCCCAGACTAGTCCTCTGCCTTCTAATGCTTCTTTCTGGTCTTCATTAAGTGTGCATCCTAAAAGCCCGCTCTCCTCAGACTGAGGAGGAAATACTTTGTCCTCTGTTGTGTATTTTAAATCTCTTTTTGTCTCTTCTTTAATGCCAGAAAGATTCCCATTGTCACCCTCTCTTGTAAGGAAGAGAGCAGAGATTTGATTGATATCTGAAAATTAATCTTTGTCTCTCCAGTATGGACAATGCAGAAAAAGCAGGATCCCAAGAGATGACCTAATTATTTAGATTCACCTGGGCAGCCCTTGTTTTATTTTCCCTGCCTGTTCAGAGTGAAGTGAAGCAAGTTTTATGTGGCTGTCAAAAAACAGGCACTCATTCTACTTTTTGTCCGAACTAGCGCAGCTCAAAGAGATTCATTCATCCTTGATTACCTTATTTCTTTGGGGCATCCAGCTTGACAGCTTTCTCCTGTAGGAGAAGTGCTTGGAATTTGAGGGTATTTTTTTGAGTGCAGTATGACTGGATAGGACACAAAAGTGAAAGAGGCTGGCTTAGCTTCCCCAGTCAAAAAGGCAGCTTGTGAAACATAAGGGGAGAGTGAATCTTGCAGTGCTGAAGGTGCAGTGTCAGAATCAAATCCAAACTGGGGTGGGTGGCAATCTTGTCTTAAGCACGTATGCGTGGTACAGATTTAAAAGCAGAAGAATAAGAGAATAAGAACACGAATAGGAATAAGAATAAAGAGGGGGATGTCCACAGAGACACACCATAATTGAGACTTTGGCTGTGGTCTTACCAGCCATGCCAGCATTTCCTATTGCAGCCTTTCAGTACTTGAAGGGGGCCTATATAAAAGATGGGAACAAACATTTTATCATTTATCTGTTGCAGTAGGACAAGGGGTGATGGTTTTAAACTAAAAAAAGGGTCAGTTTAGGTTAGATATAAGGAAGAAGTTTTTCACATTTAGGGTTGTGAGACCCTGGCACAGGTAAGCCCAGAGAAGCTGTGGATGCCCCATCCCTGGGAATGTTCAAGGTCAGGTTGGACAGGGCTGTGAGCAGTCTGGTCTGGTTGAAGGTGTCCCTGGTCACTTCAGGGGGTCGGCCTAGATGGCTTCCAAAGGTCCCTTCCAAGCCGGACTGTTCAGTGGCTGTGCCCCTCCTTTCCCCCATAGCCTGCCGTGTGTCGCGGCCTCCCGCAGGCGGGTCCGTCCCGTTCCGCGGCGGCTGCGGAGCTGTCCCGGCTGTGCCGCGGGGCTGCAGCTCCACCGTGCGGCACCGCTGCCCTTCACCCCCGCCCGCAGCACAGGGGTCTCCTGCTTCGCCTCTGAGACAGGCAACGAGAGCTTGCCTTCAGGGGAAAGGCGTGGTTTGCACCAGAAATTGCGTTTACTGTAAAGGGGAAAAAAAATAGGTTAAGACTAACGTGCTTCCCCCTCTGCCTGTTCTCAGTGATCCCTTACAGGTCAGTGATAATTCCCATCAAAAAACTAAGCAATGCAATAACCACATCAAACCCGTGGATATGTGTGTCAGGAGAGCTGGGAGATAGTGGCGTCATGCAGATTCCTAAAAACCACCTAGAAATGACGTTTGAGGTGAGTACATGCTCTTCACATTTTCCTTTCAATTTGAAACATGCTTCCAAATAAATATTAATTTGTTAAGGAGTTATAAAGAGCACAGCATCTCAGATTCTGTCCTGATTTTCAACTGTAGGTTCAAATATGTGCACGAAAATAGCCTGCCCCTCTTGAGATGAAGGTTTCCTGTGAGCACACACCTCTTTTAACCACAAGCCTCAGTGCTGTCCCTGTCCAGACCAGGATTCCTCACCTTGCCAATCTATTTCCACGTCTCATTCCCTTCCACACCTCCTTTCCTAATTTTCCCTTTCAGTGCTCATTTCCAACTCCTCATCTCCCACCAAGTTTCTTTTCCCTTCTTTCACTCTGTTTTTCCACTAACCACCACCCAGGTCCCTTTTGACCTCTGGCCACTCCCAGATTTCTTCTCAGCCCGTTGATTGGCATTGCTCTTCAACAGTCCCAGCCTCAGGTGCTGTTGCTGGCACACCGAGAGCTGCCATCCCCACCGGGCTCTCTCCTCCAGGCTTGCTCTCCAGAGGTTTTCTCTTTGCTTTCCCCTCTGCTTTCCCACCCATCAATTACAGATTGGCTCAGTGCCATGCCAAAGCAGCTGGTACCGGGAATTGCAGGGAAAGCCCCATCAGGCTCCCCTAGCTCCAGGCTGTACCATATCCATTAAGGAGCTATTTTGTAGGAAAATCTGCTACTGAAATTAAGGTTGCATCCACTGAGCATATGCAGACTGATCTTCAGCAACAATAGCAAAAAAAGCCTCTTGCTAAATATAGGTCGATTTTGACATAGAGAGGATATTTTTGTGATAAATGCCCATGTCTCATTCAGGTATTACTATTTAGTAGAAAAGATCTCCAGGCTTCTAACAGGCAAAATGACATATTTAGGTATTTCCAAGGACCGTATTGATGATGTTCTGGATTATTCCTTTGGCTGAAACTTTCCTAAAATATCGACTTGGGTAGCCACCCACTACTGAAAATGTCAGCCCAGGCTGCTTGTTTGTCAGCATCAGAAGCAGTGAAAACCAAGGTCTTTCAAGGGAAGTGTTTAGGTGACATTAACAGATGTTGTTGCCAGCCCCACCTACAATTACATATTGCACTGGAATTCACAGTGCCTTGTTTTCCTTCTTCTGTGTCTTTGAGATGCTGAGTCTCATGTTACAGATTTTTGTTTGGCCCAAAAATAAGCAAATCAATCTTGAAAATAATAAAGGATCTAGGGACTGCTGCATAGTGTAGAGTGAGGCAGCTGAAGGTCAGTATGCTCCAAATGCATTTTTGAAAGGCTGTTTGTATCGAAGATCTATTTCTTTTGAAAAAGCACACTTTTTTAATTACAGAAATATGTAATTAATACTTCTCAGAAATATTCAGAGTACTCCTGATAAAGAATGTAATCTCGTCACAAGCTTTCAATAGTTTTACTTCTTTTCTCCTGTCTTAAAGTAATTATGCTGCTTTTCAAAATGCTCTGTGTATTTGGCCAAAAATACTTACTCTATAAATCAAAGAAAACTGAATAAAAGCCTATATTTGAGACCATATGTGTGTGTGTGGTGGGGGTGTGTGTTGTCTGTTCTTTTTTAAATGAAATAAAAACTGTTACTCATTGCAGTGCCAGAACTTGGGGAAGCTGACGACCGTTCAGATTGGTCATGACAACTCAGGGCTACTGGCCAAGTGGCTGGTTGATTGTGTCATGGTCAGGAATGAAATAACAGGACACACGTACAAGTAAGCAACAAGTTTTCATTTTCCTTGTCAGAAATTCTTGTTGAATTTAGAGAAAGCAAGAAAGCATTCACCTTCTCCTTAACTCTGATTTGGGCCAGTTTGGATCCCTAGTAGGGTTGGGTTGGTCTCCCCCACCCCCAGTTCTCTCATTTCAGAAGCCCTAGTTGAAGTCACATCATCTGATAAATATTAAATGAGATTTGAGTGCAGGATTTTCTTTGCATCTTTCTGAGACAGGACAGACAGTATGGATACTTTTGAAGTGATTCATATGTTTGTGTCTGATAATTAAATCTCTTGATTTAAAGTAGTGTGGTAAAATTGTGCACAAATTAACTCTTTAAACCCCAAGAGCTGAAATGACGGTCATGGGGAAATATTAAGAAAATAAAAGGCTTTGATGATTTCTTAATCTTTTATTGCGTACATACCTCTGTGTCAAAATGATCTCCTAACTCATCATTGGTTTTACAAAATGTGCCTTGGCAGACTTAATTTTATTTTAAATGTGAACTTGGAAAACTGTAATTCAGAGGGGTGAGCTCAGAATCTGTAATTCAGATCTCAGAGCTGGACGCAGTGTACAGGGGAAAGTAGGAGGACATGGGACACAATGGCTGGGGATATGGACATATGCATGGATTTTATTAGCAGTAAAATGTGAGGTGATGTCACAGCCTCAGCTGGGGGGCAGCTTTGTGGGGGTTTGGTTGCTAATTGTCACAATGCACTTAAAGGGTGAATATCAGTTGTGGTTGCAAGTGAAAAACAACTCGTCAGAAAATAGTATGTGGACCTTGAAATATGTGCGTGACCCAAACTTTGCATATTTCCCTATTTCTAAGGATGATCAGTTGTGGTGCAGGGGCTGCTCCTGCAGAGTTCTGCTCTGTGAGAATTTTCTGGGAGCAAAGCATCCCCTGCCTGTTAGCAGTGTTTACTGGGTGCCAGCTGTCCCCCAGCTTTGAAATCCGGCTGCACTGAGTGCGTGGCTGAGCTGTGCTTGTCCCGGGCTCGCTGCAGGTTCCCCTGTGGGCGGTGGCTGGGAAAAGGCGTTGACGATGGCAGTTTGGAGCGAATACTCATTGGCGAGCTGGTGTCCTCCACCTCTGACGAAGAGCTGGGAAAGCAGTGCCGCACCCCGCCCCAGCAGAAATCTCCTACGGTGACTCGGCGGCTGAGCATCACTTCCCTCACAGGGAAGAGCACCAGTAAGTCCTTGCCTTCCTCCCCGGGGTCATAGAGAAGGGGGCAGCTGCCAACTGCTGGGAAGAAAAAGCTTCTGTGAGCTGGAGGGTTCATCCTGAAGCAAGGCTTGGTGCAGAGCAGCAGCTGCAAGCTGATGAGCTTTTCCTGCCTTCCCTGGTGTGACGTACACGTTGCCTCTTTCAATGTCCCCTTTTGACTGTTGAGAGATAATAATCTCTTTCTTTGGAGCACGGAGATACGAGATGAGGGAGGAGGAGGCAGCAGAATTTGCAGTATGATGCTGCTCAGCCTCCCAGCTCACTTTGCAGTCTGTGGGAAGACAGGCCTCTCTGAGGGCAGCCCAGAGCTTGATGTGGCTGCTGTCAACTGCCTTCTGGTAGAGCTTATCTCTGGAGGGACCCTAGGGCACCTCACATCCCTAAAATTAGCTTTTACGAGTAACTGCACTTGGCTGCAACAGGACACGGGACTGTGAGGGTCACACAAGGCATTCTGTGCTAAAGCACAGAGATGGGACAGTGTAGATCCTGTTCGTACATCTGTCCAGATCCTTGAAAATTAGAGGACGTGACTGCTGAAATGTCAAGCAAGGAAAGATTAGCCTCCAAGAGTAATACAGCATTTTAAACCCACCACTTCAGCTAGTCTTCTCTCCATCATTTCACAGAGCCTAATGCAGGGCAGATCCAAGAGGGAATTGGGGAAGCCGTGAACAATATTGTGAAACACTTTCACAAGCCAGAGAAAGAGGTAATTCCTAGTTTTCATTACTTGCCGGCGTATTTTTATAAACAGAAATGGCACTGAAGTACCAGTAGATGTGCTACCTTTAGATCTGAAGTTTCTGGCATCCAGACACGGCAATTTGTACTTACTCTCCCCTTCCCACAGAGAGGGAGCCTTACCATTCTGTTGTGTGGAGAAAACGGTCTGGTTGCAGCACTGGAGCAGGTCTTCCACCATGGATTCAAATCAGCTCGCATTTTTCATAAGAATGTCTTCATCTGGGATTTCATAGGTAAGCTGGTATGTGGTCTGGAGGAGAAAGCTTAGGGCAAAATGACTCCACACACAGACCTTGGTTGCTTAAAGTCAATGAGAAACCCGATGGAAGATGAAAAATACTGAACTGTGTAAGAGAAGAGTGTGAGTCTGTGCAGAAATTTAAGCGCTTATAGTTCAAACAACTGCTTTTCTGAGAGAAAGAAGGTAGGCTGGAGGTTGGGATAGAGGAGCAATCAGTGTTAGGGGGAGAGCTGGGAAAGGGCAGGGACTGAAAGGTTTGGATTTTAAGTTGTTTATGAGAACTCTGCTAATCACTGCACTGGTCTTCTGGTGATCCTTACCTGTAGGCCTATGTAGGGGTAATTTAAGATGTACTTCCTCCTTAGAAAGGCTTGCAGACTGAGACGCTTAGCCTGAGGCTAAGTGCTTAGAAAAAGTGAGAAATCAAGCTGATGGTATCACTTACCATTGAGGGGTGCTCTGGTGCAGCTCCTTGAGTCCTGTGTCATGTTAAAGGCGCCTGTGTATGGTCTTTAGAATCAGGAATCCATAGATAAGCTGTGGAATAGCTCTGAACAGGTCGGTTTTTTAAGGATTCCCTTGTTCGATTCTGTGTCACAATGAAGTGCTTCTGCTCACCGGGTTCTGATGTTCTCCCTACCACAGAGAAAGCTGTTGCTTACTTTGAAACCAGTGATCAGATTGGAGACAACGAGGAGGCCCTTTTGCTTCAGAGATCTTCGTGCAAATCCTTCTGTCATTATGTGAATGCCATCAATACAGCTCCAAGGAACATTGGAAAGGATGGCAAATTCCAAATCCTGGTTTGCCTGGGGACAAGGTACCAAACTGCTCTTCATTCTCTGTGTCCGCTGGCAGTAGACTAGAAGGATATTTTTCCACCATTGTTGTTACCTTTAGTTTTCCATTTTAAGACATCTCACACCTATCCAGTGCATATTTTAGGCAGCTTTAGTACTACGTCAAAAATTGGAGCTAAGAAGCACTTATAATATGTGGCTAGTGTCTAAACTGCTAAAAATATTTTGAGCTTTTTTATAACTGTTAGCTTGACAGTCATGTGTATGAAATCTGTCTTCAAATGCTATTTTTGATGAAATTGATTAAATTCCCAACTGACTTTGAGAATGCAGAGTTCCATTTCAGGAGCTGGTGAATTTCTAAATCCTCATTCAATTGCCTGTGAAAATGGGATGTCTGTTACGATTTTGACAGAACTGTTCTAGATGAACTTTTCTTTCCTAATAGGGTGTTTTCTGTCTTGCATTTGGGGAGGGGAAGGAGGGTGGGACTTAGTTGTATTTTGGAGGGTAGAAGTTGATATGTCTAGAAATAAGTACTGGTTTTGTCTTGTCTGTCTGGATACTTGGAAAACCAGTTGGAAAACAGTCCATCAGATTTTCCTCGAGTTTTACTTTCCCTGTTTCTGATCTGAAAACATTGCTGGATTCTTACAAATATCCAGTTCTGCTAATATGTTCAGATTTTCATTTCTACTGTAGGTAGTGTTTTACTAACTAAATCAAGGGTTGTGATTACACGGGAAACATGTGCAAACAACACCACAAAAGGGGCTGCATGTTTTGGGCTGTGCTCTTGGAGAAGAATTCCAGTGTGAGATCTGCTGTACTTGTGCTAAAACAATGCCTGTCCTGCCCTTTCCAGGGACCACTTGCTGCCTCAGTGGATCCCGCTGCTGGCAGAGTGCCCGCCCATCACCAGGATGTACGAGGAGAACGCTCTCCTCCGGGACCGCATGACTGTCAACTCCCTTATCCGAGTCCTACAGACATTGCAAGATTTCAACATCATCCTAGAAGGATCACTCATTAAAGGAGTGGATGTTTAGCATGGCTTTGCTGAGAACTTCATTACTCCTTTCCCAAACAAGCAAACCACAATTGGAGACCTGTCAGGACTTGAATGCCATGGTAGTGCACCACTGTAACCCGAAGCTGCTGGTGGAAGCAGGATTGGGCAGTCCAGTTTGTGCCCAGTGGGGACTGGCCTCTAAAGCTGCAGAAAGCTAAGATGCAGTATTGTAGTTTATTTGAAACAGAAATTTAGTACAAAAAATAGAGTATTTTCATGTGTTAGATGTGTGTAAATACGCTATCTTCTTTAAGAAATTATATTACTCTAAGAAATTTTTCTTAGACTGAATGTTCTTGTTCTGACTATGAGTAGTTTAAACCAGGGGAAGGACTTGGGGAGGGAGGGAAGGACCAAGGTGGGAAGGGATGCCGCTACTTGCTTGTGAGGAAGAAGCCAATCAACGTGTAAATACAGTGCAAACTCAGCAGGGCTTTTTTCAGGTATTGCAAATTAATACAGCAAATATCCTTATGTAGCCATTGTGATTGTGTCACTCTTGGAAATGCTGTAGGCATATGGTGGTTTACCCTACTGTACATGGTCTCTCTTGGTTTTTTGTTTGTTTGAAGACTCGCCTTCCCATGCAGGGAAGTCATGAGTTGCCGTTTTTTTTTTTCTGTAAGGTCTTTTGTGTCACTCCTGTTGATCTCCAAAAGGAGAAACAAGTGTTGGAATGCTTAAACACTGGAGAGGAGGACTGCTGTCAGTCTCAGAGCCTGAGAGTATGAGACACCTGTGGAAACCTTGCTGCTGCAGCCTGAGATGGGGACTCAACTCAGTGTATCCCTTCCCTGTCTAGATGTTCTCATGATTCACCCTCACCCTCAGCCAGTTTGTGTTGTGGATGACCTTTTTTTTTTTTTTCCATGATGAGGAATTTGGTTTATACCAAATTCTTGCTGTACTTGAGAAGAATCATTGCTGTAGAGACACAAACACAGCTGTTGCTGTGCTACCAAACTGTATCAGCTGGCTTTGAAATGCTGACAGGTTATGAGTCTTCCTTTATCCTGCAGAATGAGTGTTCCTTGGGGGAGTACAGGATCTTGGATTACTTTTTTTTTATTATTATCCAGCTACAAAAAGAAAAGGAATTAAGCAAAAGGAGGAAAAAAATAATCTCACATTGGTATCTTGAGGCTTCTGTCCTACACTCTTTCCAGTAAATGTGTTACTAATACAGTGCATATATAGAGATACAGCTCTTGATGAGGGACTGGGAACAGCTGTATGATACAAGCTTAACAAGAGATTGTATCAAAATCACCTCGTGGATACCATGCAGCAAATAACTTCCATTCGTGTGGATGGGAGTTGGAAGGTTCTGAGGACATAGTTAGCTTCACCTGGTCTTATTTTTGGAAGTTAGCTTAAATATAGTTTTTTGTTTCCCCTTGTTTATTCCCTACGATCTTGGGCATTTGGTCAGTGGATTCCTTGGCTGTCTCACTGTCAGCTGAGGCTTGGGAAAGGCCCCTGACTGGTCCTGTCAGTGTGTTGCCTTGCACTGTGCTCTCCAGTGGCATGAGGAGGGACTTGGCAAGGGTGGACAGCAGCAGGTCTTGGCATAGTGTGCACGTGGTGGAAAGAGGGATGGAAGATAAGGAAAGGGAAAGAGGATGAAAATTAGTGTTTGCTTTCTCACCTGCCTTCTGTCAAGCTTCTCTGTTTTCCTGTGGTCCTTCTGCTGCCCAGTTCTTAGAACAGCCCCTCAGTGTCAAAGCTTCCCATCATACTCCCAGCCAGAGGAGAACTCTTTGTGTAACTTGGTTTCACTGAAGAGTTTTATGTTACAGAAGTCGTTTTGTTTCTAAGAAAGAGGTAAAATAACACTGTCAAGGAGCCTTCGACTTTAATGAGCGTTCCAGTTTTCAATAACCATTCTTTCCTCCTGGGCTCGTGCTTCCTTGAACTGGCTAAACTCATCCCAAATACTGTAGGCAGCACTGCCATGTCACTGCTGTGGGTGTGAGTAACTGATGTAAAGGCTGTCAATAGTCTCTTGAGTTAGTAGCCAGAGCCCACAGCTGTGTGACTGGTTGTTTCTTTTTCCAGAAATGTGAAATTTGGGGTGTTAGGATTTTCTGTGTGGCCAGGCATGTCTGCTTAAAGTCAGCAGATGATGAATGACAACCCTTCAGCAGCAATTGAAAATGTGTTCCTGTACTTAATTCTATCAATGAATTATACATTTAGCACCAGAAACCATGTGGCAGCATTATTTGGTAATGACTGCTTAGGATGTTTTGATTTCTATTACAACTCAGGCCTTTCATGTCTAATGACTGCTATACAGGATTTTTTCACGCCCAACCCAGTCTAAGTGACTTTCATTTTACTGAAATAACCTCCTCTTTAGTCCTTGGATTTCTTCACGGCATCATCTGCATTTGCTGGCTGGATGCTTCCCAAAGTACACTGCTGCAGACTTCTCCAAAGGCTATGTATGACTGGAGCAGTCGTAACATTCATCTGACATGACAAGGGTTAAGTGCAAGCAGGATAAAGTAGAAATGTGGGCACCTCTAAAGGTCATTCATTTAAATGAATAAACCACACACAGAGAAAAAAGGCAATAACTACATTAAGTCTTTCTTAAGTTAAAAGAAAACAAAACCTGAGAATTTTTAAAATTCAAATCAGGGCTTTTCCCCGTTTCAGACTACATTAAGAAACCTTTAGCACTTAACGCAACTTCACATTGGCTTTTTCAGCAAGTGTCAACTTGTTTGGTTTTGTCAGGTTTCACATCATATTAATAATAATACAATAAAAGTTATGTATGTCTCATGTTTCGTTGTAGGCAATAAACTACCCCAAGATATGTTGAAAGGGGCGCAGCTGAGTGCCTCAGATTCCTACAGGAGTCGTTGTTTGACAGCCTTGGGAGAACGGTTCTTCATAGTGAATTTTTATTCTACCATGTATGATTTTTTTTTTTGGTTGTTTCTTTTTAGTGGACTACTTTTGTTTATTGGAAACTGTGAGGTTTTTTCTGTAAGGTTTACAGAAATCTCTACCCACTAGAATGGTGAGAAACCCATCAGGATTCTTCTAAGCTAACACAGTTTTTACTTCAGTGTTAAAGCACCTTCTTTGGTTGAGAAAGGGAATCTTGGAAAAGACCAAAGCTCTCTGTTATCTGCTTTTTAAAAAAACAAAAAAATTCCTATCCAATGCCCGTCTGCATAGTCCTGTTGTACTAACAGCCAGCATGGTAACTTGAGGGAGTCAGAGAATCAGATGCCTCACTATGTACAAAATGTGTATTTATAATTCTCTGAAATAAATGAAATTGTACTGTTTAGTGAAAACCCTACTCATGTTTATTCCAAGTTGGTTTGTGTAGTTAGCTATCATTGTTCAGAAATGTGTTTTTAGGGTAGTTGCTCAGCAGCGTGTTTAAGAAAGTTCCTTCTTTCAATCAAATGAAGGTGCGCATCGTGAGGGGAAATATTGTGTGTTACACTTGAAATGTACAAATGTGCCCTGTATAGCTTAAAATGATCCTAAATGTCTCCATTAAGTATATTTTGTCTTTACATTATTACTAACGGAATGAGAACTGGATTATTTTCAAGACGACATTAGTAAAAGTATTGTTCTATCAAGCACTTTAACATACACACCACAAACCGACATGGGTTTTTCAGGTTTTGAAGTACATTGAAATACAGCTTTTCATGCTATGTCCTTTACAAATAAAACTGTGAGAATAATGGTTGGTGTCACTTTCTCCTTGCAGAGGAACCAAGAGATTCAGGTCTCAAGCCGAGGAGCTGATCTGAGCCTGGAGGGAACAAATTGGACAGAATGACCCAGCTGGTGGTGACTCCGGTACTGGGAACTTGCTGGAGCAAAGCTGGGGAGAAGGGGGTGTGAGGGCCTGTTCCCAAAACCAGCCCTTCTGCCTCCCCTGACACAAAGGGGAAGCAGAGACCCTGCTGAGCCCGAGCAGCTCTTTATTCCAAAGCTTAGGTGGAAAAAACGTGCCTGATTACAGGGAAGAAATGGGATCCCAGTGAAGCTGAGCTCTTAACCAGGGTAGTGTTGGCTAGGCAACCTGGATTGCTTTGCCCTAAGCATCTGGGAGAGCGGGGAGAAGGAGGATGGGATTAACTTGTAGCTGAGAGTCTTGTTCCCCACTTGAGATGAGTTGCTCTGGTATTTGAACTCAGGGTTAAAATGCTGGAATGAAGCTCATGCTCTCCAGTCTGTCAGGTACCATGTTGTGGAAGAAGAAAGGTTGATGGACAAGAGCGAGATGGATGCCTGCAACAAAAAACATGCAAAAAAAAATAGTGAAATGCCCTCTTTTCTAATATAGACTGGATTTTCAGAAATTTTCCCCATGTCCCTCCCAGCTTTTGGTATGCTGGAATTGGCAAAAACAGGAGAATATTTGGAAACTCTGACAGTTTGAAATGCAGAGCCCTGCACATATGTGTGCCTGGTGTGTCTGAGGTGGAACATGTCTGTTCATTCATTTTAACTCTGTTTTGAAAAGGCAGAGACTCTCAAGAGAGGACTGAAAGTCTGAGAGCTTGGGCCATGTATGTGAAATACATTGTGTGATGATACTGGTGCTTATCAACATTACAGCATCCTGTAAATGTCAATAAAATCCATGGAGCTCTTTACTGTCAAATGTCCATGGGTGGAGTGCCCATATTTGCACACCTCCTTACTGATGTGTGTAAAGTAGAGAAAGTGAGGTCTGACATCTTAAAGGCAGTCAGTACTTGAAGTAGGGCAGAACTAAGATTGTCCAGGTGAGCAAGTGCAGGTAACTTCCTCTCTGCTGTGCTGTCATCAATGCAGTCTGGGAACACTGTAATGTTCCCAGAGGAGGGAGTAGAAGAAAACTGACTGAGAAAACCTGCATTGAAATAGCTCGTCAGTTTATTTTGTTCCTCTCCAACATTTCAGGTAAGCTCGTTCAATGAAGAAAATTGTGCTCAGGTTATGAGTGAAACTGCTTCCCTGGCTGTCACCCCATCAACTCAGAGGCTGAGGCTCCTGTCACTGCAGTCAGGGAGCATTTCATTGCCAACATTCCTGGTTTCTCTCCTGCTGTTCCATCAGCCGTGTGTCAAAAGCTGTTTTAAGCCCAGCACAGGGTGTGAAGGGAATGGGATAATCCCTGTACAGGTCTGGCCACATCTGGTGGCTGGTTATGGTGAGCTCTTTGCCGAAGCCACTGGAGAGCTGATTGTTCAGTGGGAAGCTGTGGTTCTGCTTCAAGGAAAGCTTGAAACTTCACAGGCCCCATATGTATTCCCTGCAGACCTCACAGGGCATCTCAGATCCACTGAACAAACTTCTGTTAGAATGTAACCAGGCAAATTATATTCTCGTTGAACCAAGCCCACCTTTGTCTTGAGGGGAGGGAGGGAAAAGTCATAGGAGGAAACACAGACAACCCCCTGTACATTACCCACAGCATATTTTTCATGCTGAAAAGGAGCTCACTGCTATGTGATCTAATGACTACCTTGTTACCATTCAGTAATGGGTTCAGTGGGGTCCATAAATGTAAAATAATTGTGGTTTGCTCAAGAGAGACTCAGGTGTCACTGAGTAATAGAGTAATCTGTATGATGTTCCTCCTACTCGCAGTGGTTGTCCAGGACTCGTGCAAATCACTCAGCTTGCACAAGGGGTAAATGAAGGAGATAGACAACATTTAAGATTCTCTCTGTGGAAAATAACTGTCCTTTGCCCAATATGGTCCTTTTAGTTTTATATGGCCCCTTCTCTGTATCCAGTGACTTTTAGTCACTGGCCAGAGCAGCCAGTTGAAATGGGTGAATCGTGGTCAGTTCACCCAGTTTTGGGTGCTCAGCCCTGCTGCAGGACGAGGTGCTGGACAAGTGAATGTGGTGAATGAACAACTGACTTGGATTTGCAGAGTGCATTTGGCACGACTGTGCAGCAGAAGTAATTCCCAAGGAGTTCAAATGCTTATCGGAGGGCATCTTTCTCTCAGCAGGAGGCAGGCATGGAGAATGCAAGACATGTCCCAGTCTCCACACAGTATGTTCAGTGGCAGATTTTCCCCTGCTCCTACAGCCAGCCTAAACTGGCTTAGGCCAACATGCCTAAACTAAAATGGAATTAAACTCAATAGCAGACAGATTTGGTGCTCTGCAATCTTTGCATTCTCCTGCTTTCAACGAGAGGTTTCCACACAAAGGCTGGTGTTAGCCTAGGAAAGCCATTTCCCTTACCCTGCCCCTGCAGCCAGTGGGAAGAGATGGGCTCCTTCAGTAAGCCTTGCAAGGAGAAACCTCTCTTGGCTGCTTTTAATTAAGCCTAAAGAAGTCCGACAGAGGCAGCTTGCCCTTGGAGGCTGAGCTAGCATTAATCTTTATGAATATTCCCACCAGCACTGTCCTCCCATGCAGAATTCTTTCCTTGAAAGGCACCCAAGTGATTCATTGTGATATATTTATACATCAAAAAATAAACAGTTGACAAGAGTAAAATCTAAAGGTGATGGACTCAGGTAGTTATTTTTTACAATATATTGATAATTTAGATATGAAGAAAAAAATCCTTATTTTTCTTACAGAGGTGCTCAGTAGAGACCAGAAAATGTGGCTTCAATTTCTAAGTCTCCCTGACTTCCCCCAAGAGCTTTAAGCAATTTGCTTGTGTCATACCCCATCTTGCAGGTAGAGAGCTGATGTACAGCACGGAGGGGTTTTGCTGCAGCTGGTTCTGCCTCACCAAGGAAGGTTGTTCTGCCTTGGGGTCAGCAGCTGCTCCTCCAGCATCCCCTGGTGTGTGACTGAGAGCTGCTTTTCAGTGCTGCTGTGGCAGAAGTGCCCTGAGGTCCCATCTGGGGTTAAATCCAATCTAAAGGCATTGGTGAAACCTGTTGATTTGTGGTGTTCTGGGCTTGCAAGTCTATCAAGCTGTGTGTGGTTGGAGGGTTTTGTGATTGTCCCCACAGAAGAACAGGCTTTCTTCCTACTTAGCTACAGTACAGTAATTATGGGTACTACCAGCAGTGTGATTAAGCACTGCAGAAATGCATAAAAATCCTTGCTTGGCTGTAGTTTGAGGATGGCAGTGATTCCCTTCCAAAAGGGAGGGAGAGGAAACAGATATTTTGCAAAAGCACCTTTCCATGGCTTTTCTACCTGAGTCCATAGCTCTCCTAGGAGGTGCAGACATTCATTAGCATCAGGTTAATAATGTCCCCTCTCTGCCCCACATCCTGGCCCTGCTCATTGCAATCCCGAATAGATCATACCAGATCCACCACACCCATACCAGAAAATGCATGGTGGAAGACCTGTGAAGTGCTAGCAGGAGATTTCCAATAGTAATCAGTACAAATGAGAACCATCTCTGTGGTGCTGTTGTTTGGTTGTGGGGTTTTTTTAAAGCCATGGATTTAATTTCAAATGAGCTGGGAAGTCAGCCCAAAGACTCGGTGCTCTTGTACTTGAGATAGTGTGAACTCTTCCATGAAGTTTCCTTAGCCTGTTTCTTCTGCTCAATGATCTCACCTAAATTAAGTTCACCTGCTTGCACACGTGAAGCTTTTGAACTCATTACCCCCTGAGATAAATAGAATGTGCTCTAAATTGGACCGTGCATTATGAACCCCCCCCAGCTTGGAATCAGTGTGGCTACTGGCTTGCCTGAGATCTAAACTTCTCACAGGTGGTTTGTGGTTCCTGACTGTATAAATACTGTGAAGGTGGCTAGAAATGGGTGTGGTGCACAGGATGTTCTCCCCCAACCCATAAAATGACTTAAAGAAAAACTGCATTCAGGGAATGTAAGTGGAAACACCACCCTATGGCTCTGCCCAGCTTTCATGTTCCTAAAGCTGTGGAAAATGTTTCCATTCATGGTAACAGGAACACAGGAGAACTAGGAAAAACTTCCAGGCCAGAGAAGCGATTTCATTCATCCTCAGCATGGACTTTGTTAAAAGAGAATTTCAGATGTCAGCAGGAATTTGTGCTAGACAGGGGTAGTGTGGGTAGCTGTGTTCAGTGAGAAATAGGATAGCTGCTCTGGGCTTAGTCATTTGTGTTTAACTGGCACAATGCTAAAAAGTGAGGAATGAGCTAGCTGATCTTCAATTCTAAACTGTGTTCTGGGAAGTGCAAATACAAGTTGATCCACCATTACTTGCTGAAGTCATTGAAAGTTCCTAAAACTGATGAGTTTAGACAGGCATTCATGAACACTGATGTCTGCAAAACCTATTAGTTTGTGCACAGAAGAGAAGCAACCCTCTTTTGGGAAGATAATAAAGTGACTGTTGTTGCTGCTTTCAACACACAATGTTTATTAGGACAGTCCCAGTCTTCCACGTCAGGGTTGGCTTCCAGATGATCTCAGCATTTTAAGTTCAAACAGTTATCTCTGTGAAGGGCCAGGCTTGTGCTAGGGAAGATATTGTACAGCCTCGTGTTAATCTCTCCAGTTAAGATAGCTTGGGACAGAGAAGTGGCAGAACAAAGGGTGTGACAAGCAGGACAGGGACTGCGAAGGCTGTCGCTGTTGGCTCTGGGTAGAGCTGTGAGCAGCATGGTTTTCCTTATCACAAAGTGCAGGATGTTCTGGATCGATCCCCCTCAGCAAGTGGGGACAAATCTGAGCCCTCACTCCCCGTGGCAGAGCAGGAGCTGGCAGTAGAGGACAGCAGTACAGGCATGTCCCTTTTGTCCCCTTCACAGCCACTCCAGGCTCACGTTATCAGAAGCATTTTTCAGCAGGATGCACACATCCATCTTTCGCTTCCGCTTGGCCTGTAGCCAAATTAAGTTTTCCTTTGACATCAGAAGTTAAATCTGTTTGCTATGGGACCAGCTCCTGCAAGCATCCAAAGTGTTAGTAAGTTTTCATGCAAAAAATGATGGATGCAGGGCTACCAGTGCATTTTCCCAGGCACTGCAAGCCTAATGCCTTGCCTGGTTCATCATCCAAGCTGGCCATGCTCCTGGTGATGTCCTGAGCTGAGCTACTGGGCAAGGTCCTCCTCACAGAGCTTCCTGGGATGCCCCTCTGTCTCTTGGACCTTGCTCTTTCCAGGTTTCATGAGCAAGGGGATTCTGACAGACTTTTGTGCTGAGGATAAGGGTTAGGAAGGGAAGGAGAAGGAAGCAGGAGCACAAGGGGGGAGGAGGAAGTCCACAATTCATTGGAGTGGCTCTCAGCCGGCAGCGTTTCCATGCAAGCACCTCTCTGACTTCCCCCAGCAAAGCACTGCTTGGGGGAGGATGGCAGGAGGGCTTCCACTGCCTTTGCTCCTCCCAAATGCTGAAGTGACTTTCTACCTCTAGCTTAGGCAATTAATCAGGTAAGGAAAAACTATTGAGGACTCCAGGCACAATACACACTGTAATGTCTTAATCAATTTCCCCTTCCCCCTCTTTCAAAAGAATACTTGCCTGCAAGGGCCTGTACTACTTTTTCCTGTGTTGGCACAGGAGCCATGGGTAAGGAGATGATGGTAGCAGCTCTTTTTGTGTCTGTATAATAACTCATGACTCTCTTACTCAACTAATTAAAACCAAAACCCCTCTAGCTACCCTGAAAAATGTAAATAACATTTATTAAAACATTGTTCTGTGGTATAACCAGCACCCAAGTTACAGAAAGGCTGTTATGAAAAAGGACTTTGCTTGTGAAGAAGTAGATGGCTGCAAATCAAGTGAATACTGGGCTTTCTTCATGAAAGCATTAAGCTGGGGACAAAGAGAAGTGTGTACAATTAAAATTGCAGAAAAATTGTGTACAATGAAATGCAGAGGGCAAACAGCTGGCAGGGGCCAAAGCTGTCTGAACACCTTTGCACTGTGCTTTGCCCATCTCTGGAGTTAGCACACATAATGGAATATTAGAGTGGAATATGCAGTGGATCAAGATTTCTCCAAGGGCATTGTGTTCTTAGCACAAGTAGCAAGATAATAGGAAGACAAAACACATCAAAGCAGGAGAAAAAAAGTTTTGATGAGACAGGAGAGTGTTCTTGAATCTCTGGCTAAATGCACAATGCCTGTTCAACAGCAGATCTGCTGTAATGCAAACTAAAGGAAATGTAATGTAAAAAAATATGAATGTGAAGCCAGGAACAAAGTCAAGTCCAGTATTAGGACACACAGCTCCTGCGTGTTCACATTTATCTCAAAACCCAAGGATGTTCCATACAAGCACAGAATGAACCCTTGGTGCAAAAGCAAGTGAGTGAAACTCCTTGCTTGTTCCTTGCACCTGATAAAGATGCTATGGAACAGGCCTGATTTAATTCTTCTTTAGATGTGGCAATGCCAGACTAGCTTTGAAAGAATTTGATTCTACTTTTGAGCACTCTAATCTGAATATATAAAACCTCTAAAGACAACTAAATGAAGAACTCTGGGATTACAAGAGCATGTAAAGCCAAGTGCATGTTCCAGCCTTGCTGAGCTGAACAGCATGAGCCATCCTAAATACCTGTTTCTTAAAATGTGGAGACATTTGGAGAAGTGCTTCTGCTTTAATGCAGAAACAAAACCTTTCCCATTCAGTAGGAGGTCCTGCCACCACCATTACAGTACAGTTGGCAGGGCTTTGGAAACAATTCATGAAGGGTTTGCAAAGGTTCCACATGAGAACAGAAGTTTTAAAATGTATTTTCTTTGTGTTGACTAGGAGTTCATTTCATTCTATGATCTCAGTTTAAGTTACTTGTCCCAAAGAATCAGATCCACAGGCACAAATATCCTACTGAGTCAATGCTTGCCATCTTGCAAGGATCAGACTAGGATCAAAAACATCAATGTATGCCTTGGTCAAATGAAAAATCACGGTTCCTGTTTTGTTTTAGTTTTGGGGGAAGATTCTGTCTTTGTGTCTGGTGAAAAACTTTGGTCCAAGATGTTGGTTTATGTTGGAATCCAGCCTTGTTTAGTTTAGAGTTTGCACAACTAACATGGGTCCATACAGAGTAAGCTGCTCTTGGACCTACAAGCTGCACAGTCTGGAAGAAATTATCAGATAGTAGTTACCAGTTTGATTTATTCTATCACTCTCACTTTCTGTCACACCCTGGGCATCCTGTGTTGGTGAACAGTATGAGACATAAAAGCTGGCAAGTGTTTTATGACCTTCTTACTAAGGTTCATCTGATACAATCTAGATCAAGTGGTTTTCATCCAGTCAGAGCAGTCTCCAATTCCTGAACAGAGAATAACTGGAGTATGCTTAGCTGGCTGTGCACTAGAACCAGTCTGCACATCCAGGCACTCCTTCCTTCTGCCTTCCAAAAGCTAATCCCTGTTGCCTTTAGCCCCCTAGATGTGGTCATGCTGGTCAGACACCTCACAACCTGGGAACAAGGGATGGGCTCTGTGCCAGCCCCAGCTTTCTGGTAAGAGCCTATATCTACTTTTTAGCTGGACACCATGATCCAGTTCATTTTCCTAGCACAGGAAACTGCTCTGCTTCACACACCATGTGTGGCCCTGTGTCTCTTTTGAGACAACTGTGTGGAAAGGATGCTGTCACTTGATGAACACTTGGGACAGCCTTTTGTTGTAAGATCATTTAACATGTAAGTAAGTACATGTTACATTGTAAGTACATGTACTTTGCAAATGGCTAATGCTGAGTACTATTTCTAATTTCCTGTGACTGGTGTCATGGGCATTATTGATCCTACTTGAGAGAAACACGAGTTTTCCAGCAACAGGTTATTGACTACCTCGAAGAAATTAGTTACTCTCATTTCCTATTTAAGGAAAGGCAAATGCCAGGACTGTACATAGAACAGGTTAGTTTTATAAGCCCTTTGTGCCAGCAGAGAACTAGCAGTGAAGGGAACAGATCAAGCTTCTTCAAGAGACTTTTGGATGTTTTCAAGTCTAAAGCAGCTGTCACCCCACAACATCAGAGTAATTCCTTAGCAGGGTTTCCCTCACTGATGGTAACAGACTGCCCTCCAGCAGCTCAGCCTAAATTTCTCTGAGGAACATAGTTAAGATGCTGCAGCCAGCAGCTCTCAATGTTTTTGCGAGGGCTGTATGTGAATTTCACACAGGCAGGTGCTCTACCAACCATTACAGACTTGGTGAATGGAAAATGAAAAACTGCTATCATAACTGCTACCTCTAAATGGTCCTTGGTCGTTTAGAGAATAACTTGCCTGAAGCATGACCACAAGTACCTGTTGGAGGGGAGTCTGAGCCTCCGTGCATTTAGAGCATTAGTGGAGCAGGAAGCAGTGATGACAGCAGATTAGACAAACCTAGCTGAGAGGGCTGCTGTGGTGGAGCAGAAGCTGGCCAGCATGAAGGCACTCCGAGATACTTGGAAGGAAATAGTTGTGCCGGCATCACTGATCCTGCTGCCCCCAGGTGGGATGGATGTAGACGGCAGCACAGGAGCGCAGGGAGTCTGGAACTGAGGGCACGGGAGGGGACTGTCACAGTACAGAGCTTGCAAACACACACAGTGTTTACCAGAGCTCAAGGGTCTGTGCTATGGGCAGGGGCTCCTGTGCAGTAGGTTTGAAAGAAAGGGGACTGTGGCACTGACCTGTTTCACTCAGCTCCCAAGAAGCTGAGTCTGGCACACTCTGCCTGAACCAGGTTCACATCCTGACATCCTACTCTGTCTAGGCATAGATAAATAGGTGACAGTGATTTGAAGTGGTCTTCTGAGTTTAGCCATTGGTATCTGTCCCTCAGGCCTCTCAAGACACCCTAAAAATGTTGTTTCCAGTGGCCTGGTCAGTATCTACATGCTGACTCAGTGTAAGGAGCGTGCTGGGAGCCCATTTACCACAGCTTATAAAAGAGGCTTTAAAGGGCTGCTGCTGCCTTAAAGAATGGCACAAACAAAACTCCTCCTGTTTTGCAGACCTCCTATGAATGGCTACTTATTCTAATGTACAGCAGGATGTGTTTTGTAAGAGAGTAAGTTTGGCCTGACAGCGTAAGTTAGAAGCATTTGAACACTTACACATACGAGTGGGAAAGACCTGGACATTCCCAGCTCACACACGTCTGTCGGATGGGCACCGACACCCTTTCTCCTGAGGGTGGCAGCTGAGTCACTCCTCCTGCCTTCTTTGTGTGGCTAAAGCATCGGGCCTCGCTGCTCCGGAATAGCTTAAGGGTCTAGAAGTAGAGGGAACACCACGCTGGCCAGACCTGCAGTCTGTCTGGGACCGTGGCTGGTACAAGATGTCACAGAAAAAAGTGCCTGGGACCTAGAACTGTTTTGCTCACCATGAAGCAGCTGGTCCAAGCAGGAGGGATTTAGCCCTTGTTCAAAATTTTTTTTATTACGTGGTGTGAATTGGATGTTTGTGGCTCTCCAATCAACTCTGAGTGCAACTACTGAGCCCTAACATATGCAGGGAAAAAAAGGATCAGCACAAGAAGTCACTTCCAGAGCTATCCTGTTTTCCCACTTTCCTCCTACAGATAATGCAAATCAACCAGTAAATATTGCTCTTGCATTTGAAACCTTGAGTTAGGACTGGTTCAACCACTGCCAAGGATAGTCATCCTGACAAGAAGAGTCAGTCAGTTCAGCTATGGAGAGAGATTTGTTTTGACAGCATGCTGAAAATAGCATCTCAGAAACCACACTGCTAGGTGGTTTTAGAAAGGCCAGTTTTTGAAATGTTTCTGACCAGCCAGCTTAGTACTCTGTAAATAGCAATCACTTTGTTTAGCTGTTTTATGAGAAGTGCCCATGCCTGGAGGCTGGTGCCATCCCAGGGCACCTCCTCACAGCCAGGTCATCCCTGCAGGCTGCTCTTACTCAGCCAGTCCTGGGGGTGCCATTGCTCAAGGAGCCATCCTCACATGCTCACTCTTCCCATGTGCTTCAGGGCACTGCTTCCTGAGCCTCCTGCGTGCTCAGGTGAGCTCAGTCTCCGCTGGAGTGTTATCCCTCCTACAGCTCGTAGTCAGCCATAACCCTCACAGATAAACCCAGTCACATCCCACTGGCTGGGAAAGGGACAGAAAACTCCAGCTCTGGCTTTTACCAAAGAAACCTCTTTGGGAGGTAAAAGTCATGTGGTATAGAAGTCCTAAACTCTCCTGGTTCAAAACCCACCCTCTCCTTTCTGAGAGGCTTCATACTTTTTTCCCGGAGGTGGAAATAAGTTGCAAAATTCTTTCTCTGTCCCTGCAGGGCAGTAGTCCCTTCTTGCATCCCTTCTCTCCTACACGCACATGGCACTGGTGCTCATGCCCTTGGTGATCTCTGCATCACGGGGACAGTGAAGACAGAGGAACTTTCCTGCTGGCCCTGAGATGTCTATCAGAGCACTCCATGGAGCACAGGGGTCGTGCTGCACACAGGCTCTGTGGCTCAGGCTCTGCCACCTCTGCCCTGGAGGCAACATCTGGGTCCCTTGACTTCTCTGCTTGCTGTAATTTGTAATATGAACATGCTGTCAGACCTGAGGGATGTCACTAAGGTCATGTGTGTGTCCTGGTTCCTATTCCTCTTTCACCACCCATAGAGTTCATTCCTGACTACAAACATCCATTATGGGCCCTGACTTGCTTTTGGAGATCCCCATGATCAATATCTGCTCAAATTTTGCTGAAGCTTCCCCATCCTGCTTTTGCCCTCCCCTTATCTACATGGCTTTATGAGTGAATACTTCCTCCTGGAAAGCCTTTCACCTTTTCTTATCTTCTTTTCATTTTCAGAATGGGATGCCTCTGCCCTGAGGAAGGGGGATGTATACTGCTGCCTCCTCCCTTTGTGCTGCATTCTGCCCTTTTCCTCCACCTGCCCTTGGCTTGTTTTTCAGAGGATGTTGAGTGTCAAATTTGGTTGATTTGTTGCAGTCCAATTAACTGATTCAATCCAATTAAGCTATCTGAAGTTATCTCTGTAATGTGGCAGCTTTGTTAGTCAACTCCATTCCCTCCTACTCTTGCAAAAATTTTTGCCTCCAGCTCCTCCCTCCAGATTTTGGCGGTAGATTTCCACTTGGTTCTTGGCTTCCTTGATCAAAGCTTGTGATCCGGACTGCAGATTCTGCAGATTTCCTTCAAGGACCAGCTCCTCCAGCTTCCTCCTTTTCTTGGTCAGCCAAGTCTGCCCACAGCTCTTCTTCCTTACCAGAAGACTTGCAATTACTGTCTGCCTTTGACAGCTTGGAAAGAAGGTCAGCAATACTTTATCTCCTCATGAGACTTGTCACTTCTACCTGAGCCTGGAGAGGTATCACCATCCTCTGCCTTGCTTTGGCCGAGTGAAAACTGCCCACAGAGACATTTTTTCCTCATAGTTTCTTTGGCTTTCTGCAGTCAAAGTCTGAAATCAGAAATTATATCACCTCCTCCAAGTGCCTTTTTTTCCTTTCATTCTGCCTGCTGACACTGTAGAGTAAGTAGTGTCACTGAGGACAGACCTTTCTGAAGAATGGGTGATGCTTTCACCTGGAAAGAAACTGCCGCAGGTTTCTGTTTTTATTTAGCAGAGTACCTACACTCCTCTGGCAGGTCCTGCTGCCCTCCCTTGCTGGCTGCTCCCAGCAGAGGATTTCAGGCATCACACATTTCAGACAAAAACCAGCCTGCTTCCCTACGTGTTTCCATTCCCAAGCATCCCTATTTACCTTATTGATTGCTGTTGAGAAAGAGGTCAAGAGAAAAAACCTGTCACACTGAAGCATTGCTTCCTAGACACCATGGATGCTCTCCCAGCTACCTACCCTTGTTTTTCATTTTCTCTCAGCCAGCTGTGTCTGCGTTCAGGGCCATGCTGTAGAAAATGGGATTAAGGAGATGGATGTACCTGGTCAGCAGTTTTAGGTTCAGCAAGAAACTTCAAAGAGCAAATCCTGTCCCATAAGTGATTCCCCCCTGAGACCAAGCCTATGCAACACTCTCCAAAGGAGTTATTAACTTCCTCTTCCCCAAAGATTACTCTAAAATAATCAATATAAAATCTGGAACTGCTCCCCACGCTGTTGGGGAGGGTCTCAGTTCAGAGGAGAAATCTCTTTTGGGTTTCTAACCATGGTCTCTGTTTTCAGAACTGCCCCAAATGACAGGATGAGGGGGGATAACTTTATTGACAGGAAACAGCCTGGCAGGCAGAGAGGGCTGATCTTCTTAATGGTGTCTTCAAATCGCCTTAATATAAATCCCCACAGAATAGTCTTACTGGCTTTAATAGGTATGAAAGCAATAGTGCTGCAAAGAAACAGGCAGCACTTGAGAAGCTGCATTAAGGTGTTTAACTAGTAATAGAAAATGGTCATTTTGCTATAGAATTTGAGCAATCCGTAAGAATTTAAGAGAATTATCTTCCTCCTAAGGAATTTGAAATGTCAATTAAAAATGCTTCAGAAAGGTTATTATTCTCTGTTAAGTGCTGATGGATTTCTTAGGCTGGGCTATAAATGATCTGCCTTGTTCCTAGGAGCAAGCCATTTCAGGGTCCTGTCTCTCTGAGCCACACAGCTTGAGTACTTCATTCTGGAAGCATGAATATCATAATATCAATTTTGATTATCATCAAACTTTGCTGTCATCTTTTATAGCTATCTGTTATTCACCCTAAAACATAAAATGGTGAAAATCACATTTCTTCATTAACCTGCTTGCTTAGAACTACTAGTTTTCAGAGCACTTGCACCTCCAAAAAATTAACATGCTGTTACTCATATGGGCAACTGGTGCAGGCAGAAACTAAAGAACTGATTTGTTGATAGTATCTCCCTCTGAAATTGTACTCCTTGGCAAAACCTTATTTACAACTCTGAGTCAATCAACACTTTTTTTTTTTTCCCTGAAAGAACACCTGGTAATTTTTTTCTAAATCATTTGGCCAAACATTTAGCCAATAAAGTAAATTTTCAAATTACTGAAGTTACAATAAAAGCATTTTACAGTAAAGTCTCAAAGCAGGAAGAGCTGCCTGGGTTTCACATTGACAGCTGCTCTTCACCTAACAACAAGTAGCCTATTTGTGTTTACTTATTAATATTGAAAAATAACACAATAGGATCAGATGTCTTGGCTGGCAAATGCCCTACTTTTCCTCTGTGTTAGCACCTCTGCCTCAGCATTGATGATACATATGTTTCATGTTTAAAAAGCCCTCATGGTTCACTTTATTATTACACCATTGTCGTAATTTCGCTTGGCAGATAAAATAATTCAGAGTCCAGGCAGGGAAGGTACCAGTTTAATTGGAACACAGCAACTGTCCCATTAGTTTTCCAGAGACCACATGCGTTCTTAAAGTAAACGTTTTTTAGAACTGATCTGGATGAGGATAAATCCTCTGGTCTAAAGCTCATATTCCAGGTCATCTGGGATCTCTGTGAAATCCCATATTCATCCTTTACACCAAGCTCTGAGTGGAAAAGAAGATGCTTTAATTTTCTAAAACCTTGTGAAATGAGGCTTTACCTGTAGTGCAAAGGTGTGTGCATTGTTTCAGATGTCTGCTTTTTCCAAATTAAACTTCCCAGGTTTATCCCAATTTTTGAGCTATTTTTCATCACCTTCTTTCCGCACAGTGAGGTCAGACAAGGTGTCCCTCTGATGCTGTGGAGAGCACATGTGGCTTGCTCAAGGGGAAGGGGCTAGGGGAACCTTGATGAAAGCTCATTAGCTATTTAAGTGTCTTTTATTTATTTGCAAGCTGGCCATCAGCCAAAAATGAAAGCTCAAACCGCTCTCTGGTTACAGGATAGCCCTGAAATGTCATCAGCGAACACTTCAAGGGAACCAGAGATGTTTCAGAAATGAAGGTTGAAGGTTTGACTATGTTTTCCATTTTTTCATTTCTGTGTTGCCATTTGGAATCCTGTGGACAGAAGGTGCTTTTCTTCTGAGAGGACAGGAATGACTGAGCTGTTCACAGGCTGGAGCAGCACCGAGTTTGGAAACTCAAATCATCCGCAGGTTACAGCAACGCCTGTCCTCGTGACATTTGGAGTGGAAGGGCAAAAAGCTGTGAAATAAATACCAGAGGAGTTGTCCTGACCCTGGTTTGTTAGCAATCAAAGCCCACCTGGAGACGTTCTGTGAACATTCAGCATGGTGGTGCAGAGGGCAGCAATTGATTGGCACCGAGAGATCCATATTGTTCTGCTGGGTTCTGCTTGATGTCTATGGGAATTCTCCTTGAAAATGCCATTTCATTCTCGTTTGGGGGTTTAAATGCTATACCAGGTGGTGCTGGACCAAAAGGAATGTCACCAAGGGGCCTTGAGAAGCGTGCTAGGTTAAAGAAATGGGGAAATAATGGGATAAAATTTGGGAGAACCTCTCCCTCCAATCAAAAAGAAAGAGGCAGATTAAGTCATACATATTATATGCAAACAAAAGTTGCCAAAAGTGCTGGTAGAGCTCCCTAGACCAGTAAAAAGCAGTATAATTTTAGAAATATTTTGAGAAATTATTCAGCATTTGGTACACTTGTGGCTCACAAGTTGAATGTGATTTGGTTTAGCTGTGTCTGGAAGGAAGCACTGGTAGCAAAGGCAGCATTTTATGATCATTCAAAAGGAAACCCCCGAAATTCAAATGATAACCTGGAGGGTTCCTGGTGAGGTGTCCTCCTGTGCTTTATGCCCAAACTGACTGGTTTGGCAGCACTGAGGAAGGAGATGGGGATTTACCGTGGATTTACAAGCAAGTAGAGAAGATGTGAGATCCTCAGACTAAGGTAAGGAAAAATAGCTTGTTCTGCTCTCTGAAAATTCCCGGAACTTAGCTAGTGCTGCTGGTGGAAGCAAAAGATTTTTGAAGCAAGAGTTCTTTGTGAGTTGCTAATTTTGTGCCTAAATTAGGATTAGACTGAAAATGTCACGATCAGGAAAAAAATGTTATAGAAATATTCACTGACATTATTTCAGTGTTTTAGAGTATTTGACAACACCTGCATGAGGTGCCTGAGCTGCAGTTGATTCTGTGGGAAACTTCTCAGTAGTTCGAAAGGAAGGGAATCCATATTTGGGCTCAGTTTGAGCGCCAGCCCGGGAGGGAGTAACTCGCAGCTTTATTGCAGTCACAGGCTGTAGTGGTGCTAAGTCATAACTCCTAAGGTGTTACCTTTTATATCACATGCTAATCCGTCTGACACAGTTTTCAGAGGAAATCTATTTCAACATAACCTGCCAGCCACCTCGTGAAGCACCTCTTCCAAAACTGCACAAAAGAGCATGAACCCCAAGGTTGCAATGACGCGACTTTTAAATTCACTCATTGTAACGCTGCAGGAAAAATTACATAAGCCACTGACGACTTCTAAAGCGCGTTAGAAAGCGAACTTTAAAATTAACCCGACAAGGAAAAAAAAAAACAACTTTCCGTGTTACGCGCGGAGGCCGTGACTGCCCACCCGCGAGGGCCCCGCGGGGCTCGGGGCGGAGAGGCGGCGGTGGCCACGGGAGGGACAGCGTGCCACGGCGTGTCACCGGGGCTGGAGGCTCGGGTTGCGGGGCTGCGTTCGCGGGGTTATGTTTACGGGGCTGTGTTTGCGGGGCTGTGTTTGCAATGCAGTTGCGGGGCTGTGTCTGGGAGCTTATGTTTACGGGGCTGTGTCTGAGGGGCTGTGTTCGCAATGCAGTTGCGGGGCTGTGTCTGGGAGCTTATGTTTACGGGGCTGTGTCTGAGGGGCTGTGTTCGCAATGCAGTTGCGGGGCTGTGCTTCGGGGCTGTGTTCGCGGTGATGTTGCGGGGCTGTGTTTGCAGTGATGTTGCGGAGCTGTGTTTCAGAGCTGTGTTTGCAGTGATGTTTCAGGGCTGTGTTTGCAATGCAGTTGCGGGGCTGTGTTTCGGG
>VZTN01030917.1:460051-519231 GCA_013400515.1 Erpornis zantholeuca
CGCTCCAGCCGCCGGGGATAACGGGGGCAGCGCGGCCGTGCCCGGGGCCACGCGGTGCCTGGCGCGAGCGGTGCGACCGGGCTCCGCCTTTTTCGGACGTTTTTTAGCGCTATTATTTAAGGTTTGGGATTTTTTTGTTTTGTTTTAAACTCGCAGTCTTGCGCCAGGGAAGTGCTCCCCGTTGCGCTCGCACTTCGGTGAGATAAAAGTTGTCTCCTCTCGTACTCCTCTGTCCGGATGCGTGTAGCTGAAGAGATTTAAAGGGACCTGCCAAACCTGTTGTTTACTCGGGCCGTGCCCGCACGCAGCGAGCATGGCTGAATCCCGCCTGCCCCGGAGCCCCCCCGGCGGCCCTTTCCTGGCGGGAACGGCCCCGGTTCGTCCTACAAAGAGCCTTGTCCCCCACTGACGGCCCGTCCTTCGGGCCTGAATTATTCAATGAACATTACACTTGCAGAAAAGTTGGGAGCTGCTCGCCGGCGCTGTGGCTGTGCGGGCAGCCGGTGCAGGCTGCAGGCAGCTGATGCAGGATGCTGCCCGCTGCCGTGCCCTGAACACGTGTCTGGGCTGGAGGCCGGGCCCTGCCGCCGTCCCCTCGTGGCTGGGGAGCGGCAGGAGAGGGCCCAGCGTCCTGCTTCGAGCCCAGAACTGCAACAGCAGTGGTTGTGCTCGAGCACAACCTGCGATGCTCTTTTTTACTTGGAGTTTTAATGTGGCGCTTAGGAAGGTGGCAGGCAGGCTGACAGCCGTGGGCACAAGTATTCAGCTCTTTGGATGAGGCAGTCGGTGAGGGTGGTGGTTCCTCAGCAAACTCCTTTACTGCTGTGTGCTTGCTTCCAAAGGTGATGCTGTTTCTGGCAGCCGTGTGCAGTGTGCACACCCCCTCCTTGCCATTCTGCACGCAGACAGATCCACTGTGTAGTTACAGGTTTTTTTAATAAAAGGTTGCACAAACTCTGTGCCATAAGGACAGACAAACCTGGAAACCTTTCTGCTGACACCAGTGGACACTCCACTCCTTTGTTACACAGGTAAAATCTAGGCTTCTTGGCATCTGTGGTCCGTGGCAGGGAATCAGCGAGTAACAAGTCGGGATTTTCAAACACACCCACAGGCATGCAACATCCAGCTCCCACTGAAAGTAGGTGGGATTGAGTGCCAGAGCCTCTGGGAAAAATTCCTCCTCACTTCATTCTCTAAAAGGAGCTAATTGCCTGCATATTCAGTCTTCCTTGAAGAAGAAAACATCACTGACTTTTTTGTAGAAGATGTTTAAAAAGGTGATAAATTCACAGAGGTTAAAAATAAAGTTAAAACTGTGACGGTTTCTTGTCTTACTCATACCAAACAGCTCTTTCTGTGTTACCAAACTCTGTTTTGCATTGATTCTTAACACCTGATGCCTTGTGCCTCTTTCATAATGACATGAACGACATCCACATGGTCCTACTTGACAATCAACTTCATCCTTGCAACTCCTTTAGCATTTGCTTTTTTTTCCACACAAAGAAGCCAGTGAGCTGGGACTTCAAAATTTCCCAGGCAGGACTCCATTTCACAACTTAAGCCTTTGCATTTCTGTAGAATGTGCTCAGTCCAAAGTCCAAGTGAAATGACCAGTAATACTGCTTAAGGACATGGAATGTATCCTTTTTAATGAAGTCACTTCAGCTGTTCTGCTACATAATTACTGCTGCTCCTGTTCAAGTTCCCATCCAGGTACGTTACCCTCTTTAAAAACAAATGTAAAAGAACCCAGCCAAAAAACAAACCAAAACTGTTCAGTGTCTCATGATCTCAGGTGGCTGTGATGCTTTTTCAGTAGCAGGTGGTTGCAGACAGCATCGTAACAACTGTGGTGACTGTACTCAGATAAGCATCGCAGCCTGAACTCTGGGACATGTTTCAGAACATCCCGCTTTTCCTTGCTGGGCTCGTACTTGGGCTGAGCCTGGTGTTAGTTATGCAACAGGAGTTTCAGGCAGGGGGAAGTCATCTTTCAAGATGGAATGTCTGCAGGTGAGACAGGTTTGGAATTTTTTCCCCCTATGCAAATCTTACTGATTACTGTTTTCATGCTTTGGCCTATCCCTTCTGGAGCGCCAACCACATGGCAGTTCAGAGGAACACCCACGTGGCTTGGCCTTTCAGTTCTTCAGCTTAAATGAGTTAGGAGCTTCCTTCCCGAGGAAGATCCAGCTTTATTATGGCTTGACTGCTGAAAATGTAACTAGGAGCAGCTTGTGACCCAGTCAGGATGCCATGGAGACTCAAGCACGGGAAAGAAATGTCCAGTTTGGTTTTTGATATGTGGTTAGTAGTTGCTACTAGGTGAATCTGTGCTGAGATTTTGGTTCAGCATTGAGCACACAACAATGGCTGCAGACATCTACCAGCAAAAGAGTGAATTACTTATTTTGTCAGAGGAAAGATTCCTGAAGATGTGGTTTGACTTTTTCTGGTTTTGCTCAGCTCATCAAGTGAAAACTCAACAGCATGCTGACATTCAGATGTTCCTGGGCTGTAATGGCCAAATACAGCTTTCCTCCAGGTAAAGTTGTTTTGGGTGGAGAGAGGAAGGAAAGTGGAAGAAAAATCTGAGGATACAGAGGACCAGAAGAGTGTATACAGTATGCACAATTCCAAGGTTATGGTTGTTGGGTGTTAGTACTTCTGTTTTAAACTATAGGGGGAGATGACAGTAAAAAAATATTTTTGCAGATACTGAAATTGCCTTTTCAGATGACTCCAATTAGATTGGTCTCTTCACATCCTTGGAGCATTTTGGCTTTGTGTGTGTTAAAATGTTCTTGTTTTGAGGGATTCAACTTTAACTTCACTTCTAAGTGTTTTTTGCAGCAGCCTGTAAACTCAGGGGAGGTATGTTTACGTTGAGTCTCTGATACAGATCAGCTCCTCTGTTGATGTACAATTCTCTGTCCTACAGTTGATTTTCAGTAGAGGTATTGCAGTTTATTTCAGCAGAGGGACAGGCCCAAGAATTTATTGTGAGACAAGCAACTCTGCTTCTGGCGCCATAGACAGCTCTGGAAGCATTTTTCATGTGTGTGCATGTGCCTGGGTGTATGCTCTTGCAAATGCAAGAGCCAGAGCACGTATGTTCCTTCTGTATTAAGGCATCTGTTTAGTTCTCTTTAAAAGAAAAAAAAAATTGTACTGTTTTGGTGGTGTTTTTTAGTTCCAGTGACATGCTAGGGATGACAGTTTTGAGATTTTTACTGACAGGGACTGGCTGCACCAACATATGTAGGGTAGATGGTATTTTTCTCTAGCCGGGCTTCAGGGAGGCTGTGCCAAGGCTGTTGTGTACACACAAGGAGAAATCAAATTGTTTTTCTCCTCTCTGACAAAGGTGCTGGCAGTTTTGGGTTGTACAAAGGGTGAATAATCCCAGGTCAGAGTGGGGAGATGGGAGGAGAAGAGGATACTGAGTATTTGGACTGGCATGCCTTGCTCTCCCATAACTCCAGGGAATGTTTCTCTTTCAGCTTTGTAAGAAGCAGGTGAGCACATCCATTCCCACTGGCCTAGTAATTGTGTTACAAAGGGAGACATGCCTGTCTTCTAGGAATTCTGTCCTTTCTGTTATAAAAGGTTTTCATTCTTCTTGGGTGATCAGAAAGAATGCAGAAGGAATCTGGAAAAGCAAAAGAAAGTGGCTCAGCTTACTTTAAAATATAAAAGAGTTCAGAAGTTCTTCCCTAACTTGAAAAGTTAATGAGCATCTGAAGCAATGTTTCCTTTTAATTTAGATCATCAAATTAAACTTTGCAAAGAAAACTAAGCACCAAATTCTAGTCCTGACAGGTAACAAAAACATAAAGCCATTTTCACACACGTATGATGCATGCTGCTTTGTACCAGCCTTTCACAAAGGTAATAAGCAGGGTGTGGGGATTTTTTTTAAATTTCCACTTACTTTTCTTTTCCTGACTCTTCATGATTTTACTGTTCTCTTTTGCAAGACAAGTTTCTAATTATGATGCTGCTTTTTCAAAAGTGAGAGGGCAGAAGAATGGAGAAAGCATTTTCCCGGAGACTTTTCTGAGTCCATTCAAGTTGCTTAAGCAGTTGTGTAAAGCAGAACTTGAGGGAATAGCAGCTTCTGCAGGGAGAAGCTGTGGGGAGGGACACCAGAGACTGAGGAGGAGGATCGCTTTTCCCCTGGTTTGGGGAAATACTGCTTTCCAACTAGTGCAGAGAAATCTTAATTTCTGCAGAATGACAGATAACTCTCTGCTAAGATTTCTGATTCTTGCTTAGGGATCTGTCCCTTCCACTTCTGCGCAACTGCTGATGTATTTTAATAACGTGCTTAAATTTGGCAAATAATAACAAAGTTAAATAGCATTAATAACATGCTTAGATTTGGCAGAATTACATTGTGTAATGCTTTCTAACTTCTAGGCAAGTTACTTAGCTTCTACTTGCATCTCTTTTATCTGTCCCCAGTTTCACATGGTTAAGTTCCACAGCTAAGATTCAGGTGTTAGGGTAGCCAGCAGCTTAAATCCCTGGTTCTAATTCAAGATCTAAATTGCAAAGCTTTCAAGTTAAACCTTTTAAAGGGCACAGTCATATTTACTTCTAAGTCCATATTAGCTATTAAGCCCTCCAGCTGACAGAATATTTAGTGCATAATGGTCAAATGGCAACTGTTTAGGATTAAATGTGTAACTGGACTGACGCCTTCCATTTATAACTGCAGTTGGATGCAGTTGTCAGAGAAATCTGTTTAAGTTGTGGTTTTGCTGCTAGCTCTTCCCCATTCAGGCATGATGTGTGGTAATACCGTTGCTGACCATTCATCAAGTGGGAAACAGATGGCACTAGTTTCCCTTCTATTGAAGGATGGTGTTGAAAGGCTGCTCCTGTGAGAATGGCAGCAATGATGCAAACCAAAATATTTTCAGAATATATGTGTTTTCCAGTATTTGCCAGAACATTGATTGTAAAACACGCATCTTATTCTGCTGTGGTGTAAATACCAGCTGGTGACAGAGATCATCTTATCACTCTCTGGATTGCTGGAATAAGCTGGGATAGAAAGTAAACTACATTGTTGATAGTTGTTTCTTGCTGTGTAGCAGTCGAGATGTTCTTGGCGCTTAGGTTTGGCAGCACTGATGAACTTTGTGTCTGCAATTAGTCTTTGACTTTCTAAAGAAAAGTACCAGACCACGGATTTAACATTGGAGTAGTCAAACAGCATCTAAAATTGCTGTTTGGAAGTTGAAAATTCCCAAGTGAGCACACTGTTGGATCTCCAGAGGCTTCTTGAGCAGTATCCTCAAAAGTGTCTCTTGAAGAAGCACATCAGGTGCTGAGAAACAAAATACTCCAAGTGTTTGCCTAGACACTGTTTTCTTGACAGGTCAGGAATACTGACTTGATTTGGCTGTGCATTCATTTGCTACACATCCAGCAGAGGCTGAAAGTAGTTCTGAGTCTGACCATCCCTCAAGGAGCCCATTTAGCCAGTCACTGCTTGGATACCTTCTTTGACTTACTAGATCTACTCCTGCCTTCAGGCCAATGTGGTACTAATACAGGGAGCAGTTATCTCCTAAGAAGCCTGACAGCATTTGGGGTGACCTCGCTGGATGTTTGCACAAGTTAACATTAGGAGAATGTAGCCCTAGGTGAGCTCCTTGTGCTGTGAATGTGAAAAAGGGAATTCAGCCCTTCGAACCTGGGGAAGACAGCATGAGCTGGGACAGGAGGGAAGGAAAGGCTTACCTTCTCCATTTCTCTCCTAGGCCTGGAGGATCTCCTTGAAATTCAGCTTGAGCAAGTCTCTTGCCATCAATAGGCTCTACAAGGTCAAGACAAGCTTTATGGAGAGTTGGCTCGTGTCTTTCTCAGTGTTGGTGCAGTAGTAATTGCAAAGAGCCACAACCTCAGTGAGCACCAACTGGTCTTGTATAAGCTAGACTGAAAAGTAAGCATGTACACTTTCAGCTGGACACGGGTTCTTTAATGGATTTTGTGTAAGAGCATTAGCCAACAATATTGGATACAATTTTTACTTTTCTCTTGTTCTCGGGAGCCTGGGAAACTGCATGCTTGTTTTGCAGTACTCCTGTACTCTTGATCTGCCCCTCAGGGGTGGGGGGCTGTATTTTCACCACTCAGTAGGGCTGTGGCTAGGCTTGGGTGGTTCCCTAGCTTTTGCTGTGGTCCTGCAGAAGTGCGCGGGGTCTTCTCCCGTTGCACACCATCTGCCTGTCAGTCAGGTGAGCTTGGTGCTGGGTATGGTTGGTTTGTGGAAGCATGTTTCTCACCTCACCTGAACCTGCCTTTCCAAATATTTTATTGCCATAATGATGTGGCAAGTCCTGGCAGTGTAGATGGAAGATTTCAGATTATTTTTCTCTGTCCCACTGGAGGGTTAAAAGATTACAGCCCTTACCTTCCTGCAGGTGGAAGATCTGGGGACAGATGCCTATGCCACATATATTAACCAATAACCTGAGGTGGGTTACTGGGACTTGGCAGTACCTGGGACTGAGAAGTGGCTGAGAGTTCCCTCTCACCACACTTACCCCACAAGTAAGTGATGGAGTTGCTCCTCTCCTGAAAGTCTTTCCTGAGCTGCTGGGCCATTCAGTAGTTTTTTGTTAACTTCTTAAAGAATTCAGCGGCTTGGCCTTTGTTAAGGAAAGAAATGTGTTATTTTCATGGCTCCATCTAATTTTAATTTTTTTAAAGCAAAAGTTCTCAGCAGTGAGAACCTATTGTCCTGGAGCTTCCTGCAGCCAGAGGCCTGTCCCCTCTCTGAGCACGTGGCGTGTGGTGGGCAGCAGAGGTGGCTGCTCACTCCTTGCAGCAGGTGGTTGAGGCAAACCTTGCACCAGGGTCTGTTCAAAGGAGAGCATCTTGGAACAGTCCCTGCCTGTGTTATGAGACAGATGCTGTGTGGCCTGTGAGGACTTGCTGTGTGTCCAGGCCCAGCGCCAGGAGAGCACCAGCTTTGCTCAGTTGTTGGTTTGGGTTTTTGAAGCGCTGTGGGAACACTGTTTGCTCTGACAGTCTCATGCTGTGTCAGGCTGGAGTCTGCACTGGGGAACAACTAACTTAGGGGAGAGAGAACTGGTTTGGTGAGGGGTCAGCATGGTGACTGCAGTAACTGACTTGAAAAGTTTCTGCCTGGAAAATGGCTCCACTGTATGATACCTGCTCTGATAGCAAATCCCAGCCTTGGTGTACTGAAAAGAACAGGCAGATCTCTGAGAGCAGGAGGGCATTTGTGGCTTTCTGGGCTGGCGCTGAGCTGGTGGTTACAAAGCAGCAGCTTCCCTGTGGCCAGAGTTCTGGCCTTATTGGCAGGGCATGTGTGGTAGGCACATGCTGAGTTGTGCCCCAGGGTCCTGCTCCCTGGCCCTTTCTTTCCTAGCTAGGTTTCCTTCCCATGGAAGGCAGGGTGGGGAAGGGAGGAGGGTGAGAACAGAGCATGTGCTGACATGGAGCTGGGATGCTCACCTGGGCCCTGAGAACAGAGAAGTGCTCCCAGGTCCTGCAGTGCAGACAGGGCCACTGAGGGCTGGGTGGGACTCCACCCTGCTGTTTTTAGAGCAGCTTTTCAGGTATGTCTGCCCTACAGCCTAGGGGTATGACTGCAACTCATTTAAAATGACTCCTACTCACTCTCAGCAAAGTTTGCCAGGGGTGTTTCCAACCAGCTATGGTGGTGGTGGTGATGATGAGGTAGTTAAGTGACCCAGAGTTCAGCTGCCAGCTCCTTATCCAGGGGCTTGGGCAGGTTCCCATGGCCTGTCCTGCAGCCTGTTTTGCCACATGCACAGGGCTTTTATCGGCTGCATTCACACATCTGGGTTGTGCTGTTGTAGATGAACCCTTAGAGTAGATTTGTGTAGTAAATGAGCTTGTTATGGGTCCCGCTGGGTATTGCTTAATATTCCAGCTGTTAATTATATAATTTTTTTAACAACTGCATTCTAGGTGCATCTGCTCTTCGAGGCAACATGGGATAAAAAAACTAATCTAGCAGTTTTTTTCTTTCATTATCTAACAGTGATAATTAACACCAGGTTTTTTTGTTTGTTTTCACAGGCTGGGAGCTGGGAGGAAAAGATGTTTGGCTTTCACAAACCGAAGATGTACCGGAGTATAGAGGGCTGCTGTATTTGCAGAGCTAAGTCTTCCAGTTCTCGTTTCACTGACAGCAAACGTTATGAAAAGGATTTCCAGAGTTGTTTCGGGTAAGATTCCTGCCTCAGTCAGCAGTTCTGGCATTGATCTCTAAGCTGCAAACCGTCCTTCTTGGTCTGAAAGCCTGAAAGATGAGGTTAGCAGAGGGGAGTGGTGGGGAAAGGCTGCCTTCAGCTTCCTCACAGCTTTCCTGGGCAGAGCAGGAGGGGCTGGATCCTTTAATGCTGTGTATGGTACCATTTGATTTTCAGTCTGCTGTCACTGCCAGTGGAGAGCTGATAGGAACAGCAAAGGATCAGGCTTGTGTCTCTACCACCTCACAGCCCATGCAGGGATTTTAGACTTCTCTCAGTCTGTGCATTTTTTGTTCCATAGAGGTGTAAATACCTACACAAAATAATGAACTCTACAGATCTAAGGGGGCTTTTCTGTGGCTCTGAGGATTCAAGAATGTTAGATAAAATTTGATGAGTAAATATTTAGCAGTTTATGCAGAGTTCCCTGTTGTGAATATTGGTGTCTTTGTTCAAATAGGACATAGCAACATGTTATTGAAACTTCTCATTGGAAACCCATTCTGATAAAAAGTGATTAGTTTTCCAGTTAGGTAATGTTACTTGAAAGCATTGGTAAATAAAACTATAAATGCTACAGATTTCTTGTGCCAGTTACTGTGACCTTTCAATTTTTTGGATACTTTTGAAGAGCTGTGAAATTTTGTGTAAGTATTTCCATTTTTCCCACTTTTTCTAAAAACATTCATGTAGTGAACATCATAGTACTTTGTGTTTACTTTGGATTTTTGTACACGAGTCTAGTGGTGACAGTTCTCCTTATCTTATTTCTTGACTACTGTCCTTGGCAGTCAGAGGCTGCCTGCAGATCCATTGCTTTTTTTTGTGGTGGTTGTTGTTTTTAACTGCAGGAAAGCAGCTTGCAGTTTACCAGGGCCATTGTTGTTGTGCTATCTGAAATATGTTAGCCAAGGTAAAAATGCAGACTAAACACTGAGCAAATAATGGTTGTCTGAGCCTGCCTCATTCATCTATAAATGATCCAAAGTCTTCCTATTTAAATAGCTGAAAAAATCGACAATGTTTCCTTAGCTAGATTTCTTGGAGCATGAATTAGCAGTAGAGATGGCTCCTGAAGAAAGCTTGTTAGAAGGAGTGAGTATTGCTGTCATTCCAGTGACTTGCTGTTTCTGAAACCTTATCCTGTGCTCATGTGGGAGTGTTTTAGGTGGTGTTTGTTACTCATCCTTGAAGCTCTGTGAGAAAGTTAAGACCTGAGTAAGCTTTTGATGTTTGTTCCCAAGTGTATGTTTGAATAACATGATTATTCCTCCTGCTTCAAGCTAACCAATCCACCTCAATTGTGTCTTGGTTGTGGGGGGAAAAATTCCAAAACCTGCAGGTGATGGGACTGTTGTTTTCAGTGCCCCTGTGGAGGCAGATTTTGACACCTTTTATTTCTGCGTTGAAGAGTGCTTTCTGAAAGTGAGACCTGGTCTTTAAATGGCACTGTTTGAGCATCCCAGATGAAATGTAATGCCAGAAAAACAGAATTTCAGAGCCCTTCTTATTCATCAATTTTTTATACTTCTTGCTGTTACCAGGTGGGGGTGTGCTTTTATTAACTGTTGTTAAGATCTTTGCTTCTGTTTTTACCAGGCTCCATGAGGCTCGCTCAGGAGATATTTGCAATGCCTGTGTTCTTTTGGTGAAAAGATGGAAAAAATTACCAGCAGGATCCAAAAAAAACTGGAATCACGTTAGTAATTTATTTCTCTTCAGCCCCAAAACTAACTTTCTGGAGTGGAGAGGTGCTGCCAAGGGTTTGGCATTTGCTCTTTCACCCACACTCTTCCTTCCCACCCTCAGCATCTCTAAATCCTTCCTGGAGTATTTCCTACTTTGTGGCTCCTACCTTCTTATGTGCAAATTGTGATTATGCAAGCCTGAGATGCAGTCACAGACTGACTTACCATGTAATGCCTTGTTCTCACAAGCTCATAACTTTGTCCAAAAGTCTCTTATGACACTCAAAACATTTCAAATTTGGCCTTTATCCAAAATTGCTTTTTTTCTTTCCAAGCAAGGTGACTTGCTCAAGCAACACATAAATCAATCTCACTTAATCAGATAATTACAATGACTAATATCTTGCAGCTATTTTCACTCATATATTCTGTTTTGATACATCTAATTCAGTTTGGGTCTATGGCTGGGAGGATGATCAGGATTCCTTGTGTATGTAATAATCTTTATCTGGGATGCCTTGATAGTAATGGCAATAACTATGTTATTACTATCACTAGCTTTACTTGGAAGTTAAATTTATGATTTAAAAAACAAAATGCCCAAAACTCCAGGGTGTAAATGCTTGGCAGACACTCTTAACTGGACCTGTATTAGTTTAAATAATTACTTAATTCTCAACTGAATTTGTCAAAAATGGGAAGTTGGCAAAAGTTGAACCAAATGTGCTTTTTAAACTAGTTTGCTGCATTTTCCTGCAGATTCAGCCACTTACAGAGGCTGAGATTTTGACAGATTTAAATGAAACATAAGAGTGTCAGTGCACAGAACTGCCTTGGACTGTTTTGAACACCTTGAGCTAAGTCAGTACCTCTGTCTTGACTGGGACAGTATCTGGGCATGATGCACAAGTATTCAGACATGCATTTTCTGTGTTCTAGGTGGTAGATGCCAGGGCTGGACCCAGCCTTAAAACAACATTGAAACCAAAGAAAATGAAAACTCTGTCTGGAAGCAGAATAAAGAGCAATCAAATCAGCAAACTGCAGAAGGAATTCAAGCGGCACAGTAAGTGGATCCAAAGAGATTCTGGCGATAAACTTCAGCCTCCCCTATCACAGCTCACTGTTAACTGGCCAAACTGAATCACCCTCTAGATTCAGCTGTGCACTCACACGTTTGGGCTCTCCCTGTTTTCTTGTCCTCTGAGAGCTTGGGGAGGGGGTGGAATGAGAAGGAAGAGCTTGTGTGCAGGGTGGGCTGCAAGACAGAGGTGGGGAAGTGGTAAGGGATGTGCGGAGTCTGGCTTGAAGTGCAGGCAGCTGTAGCTTACGTCCCACACTTAAATGACATACCTCTAGAAAGAACATCTTGGGCAAAGATCTCATTGAAACTGAAGTTGGAAGAGGCTTCTTCCTGCTTTCAGTAATATGCTATGGCCATTTTCAGCTCTCTTTTTCCAAGAAACACTACGATCTTTTTCTTCCATGCATGCTTTTTAACCTAGATTTACCTTCCCTTTAAATTCCTTCCTTCCTCTTCCAGTCTCAGGGATTTCTTTCCCACTTCTACATGGACTCTCCAAGTAGACCTAGTTACAGAGCTTTCCAACAAAACCATATGCCAGTTATGCTGTAAATATGTGTCAGTACTTAAGGCTTTTCTTCTAAAGCAAACTTTCCAGCTTCTTTAAAGTTGCTGACTTGAGGTCTCTTTCAATTATCCTACCTAGTCAGAAGAAGTCTCCAAAAAATCAGTAAAGGCACTGACCCAAGGAGCTTTTATCTCCTCATTGAAGGCACCGTACTTATTGTGTTACTGTAGCTGCTAGAGATGACAGCTGAAAGGGAGGAGAGTAGTCACTGTTAAGATGTGTGTCTGCACTGAGTCTGTAGTTCCTAGTCTTGATATGGCAAAAGCTCAATACTACCTAACACATGAGAAAAAAAAAAAAAATGCACTAGCGGGAAGAGCTTTGCAGGACTTTATCTGAAAGGATGAGAAATAAAATGTACAGTGAGAGAGAAAGTCTGGAGCACAGAGCCCCATTGTCTTCGGGGATCTCCCAGTGATTTCAGAGCATGGCCTGTCTAGGCTATGTTTGAGAGCCAGAAACTGGAGCCTGATCCTGAACCTCTCTCCAATCCCTCATGTACAAGGACCCCCTCCAGTTCTGAAGTCTGTTTCACAAATCCCGACACTACCAGTATTGAAACAGGCAGGAGCAAGTGAAATTAATGGGTTGTCATTGTTAGGTTTTTCTTGTTAATTAAACCCATCTGTGTCTCTGTTCCCAATCCACAAGTCAGGAGGAAGGTCAGTTGTTGGTTGCATGTCCTCATTCTTGCATTTCTTCTTTGCCCTGCAGATTCTGATGCCCACAGCACCACTTCGAGTGCCTCCCCAGCTCAGTCGCCCTGTTACAGTAACCAGTCGGATGATGGCTCTGACACAGAGATGAGCGCTGGGGCCAGCAGAACACCAGTGTTCTCCTTCCTAGATCTCACATACTGGAAAAGGTAAAGAGCAACAGAACGTGCCCTCTCTGCAGGCAGCAAGTTCACTTTACTGCTGCTGGTCACTTTATATGCGCTGCTTGATTCTGCCTCTTCATCTTTATTTGGTTTAAGGATATAATTTAAGTCACGGGACATTATACAGCACCTGTCTGTCCGTGTTTGGAAAGAAATGCCATGTATCTAGGACATTTTCCCCTATCTCCCTTCAGTTCCCTAAACACTCAAACAGTTGCTGGGAAATATTTTTGCTGGCTTTGGGAGTAGCAGATTATATTCTTGTCTGTCATTATCTTTTCTTAAAACTATGCCCTGTAGATACAATGTGTTGCTACATACAAGAGTGCTCTCAGCTTGCCAGCAAAAAACATAGCATTTGATTTGGTTGACCTGTGATGGTAGTCATTTGGAGAAAAAAAAAATTCTGGAGTGGGAGGAAAACCACAGGGCTTTCTGGGAGTTGACAAGCTTGTTATCTTTTATTGCATGTTGTGACACAGTAATCCCTTGTTTAGCTAATTGCTCAATTGAAATTGTTGTGACTTTGCTGCCTCCTCTCAAATAATGTTTGCAAGTGCATAGTAGCCAAGGTTAGTTCAGCCCAGATAGTTGTGTGTCTGAAACTTCTCTGGGAAGCAAAGTGGGAGACTTGGTTTTGTATAGACGTATTTGGGTTTTTTCTCTGTCTTTTTCTTTGTTGTTGTTGTTTTTTTGGTTGGATTTTTTTTTTTTCCCAAAGACCTGTTGTGGATTTAGACACAGACTTGTTTGCTGTTTGTGAGCAGTCTTTTTGTCCCTGTCCTCTGGGCTGGAGGCTCAGTAAAGTGCTGTCTGGGGTCAGACTTAGTTTTTGCATGTTCATGAATTCTGTATATTCTAAACAAAGTATCTGTCTCCCTGCCATTTCTTCCAGGCAAAAGGTCTGCTGTGGAATTATTTACAAAGGGCGTTTTGGAGAAGTCCTCATAGACACTCATCTCTTCAAACCTTGTTGTAGCAATAAAAAGTCTGCCACTGAAAAGCCAGAACAAGAAAGACCCCAATCTCCAGCAATCTCCACCCAGGAGGAGTGGTGACTTCCTTGGATAGCTGCAGAAGGTTATACAGATCCTCTTATTCTCTGGAAAAATACTAGAAAAGTGACTGTTCACTTTGGACACCTGCTATGCTGCCAAAAGACTATTCCCTAGAACTCTTTTGGGTTTTACTGCTACGATTCCACAAACTCTGAAGCCAGTTTGTATCCTTTCAGAAAGACTGTACATAATATTTAAGATGCTATGGAACACTTGGCAAAGCTGAATGCTGCTGCAAGGTTGTCTAATTTTCCCCCACACTCACTTCCCAAGTGAATATGAGGATGGGGTTTGTATAAAGTATATGTAGTTCATGTTTCTGTATTGAAAGAAGCAGTGGTTGTAAGGCTTTTTTTTCTCTTTCTTTAAAAGTTGGTTGACAAACTTCTTAAATCCCCAAGAAAATATTTCAATTTTAGACATGTACGAATCAATAAGATGAACTAATACATAGAAATGTTATAAGTCACCTCTCTAGTTATATAAATATATATTTTTAAAGGTGTGGATATTTCACCCTATACTACTGACATAACAAAGACAGGTATTTCATCCCTCCCATGTGACACAGACTGGTAATCTGCAGACATCTCTATTACAAGTGGTAGCTATATGAGAAGGCCTCCAGCATAAAAGTGCTCTTGAGAAGGGGCAGGAGAGCTCTCCACCTTAGCTAAGGAGTAAGATTTACCTAAGAACTGAGCATAGCAAAATGGGAGGTTACTTTGTTTTAAGCCAGCAGCAATCACTTTGGGCTTAGTCTAACCCTTGTGGTTAGACCTGGACCAAGAAACATCTCAATGCCCAAGTCAGGTGTAGATGATAGCCAAAACTGAGTAACTGCTCTCTGTTGGCCCAGTACAGCTGAAATGTGACCACAAACAAGACTCCTGGTTTTGGACCTGACAAAGAACCAAACCCCTTGCTAAGCAAATCAGGCTCTGTTCGCAGCCTGGGGTCTGGATTCACAATAACTGTTTTGAAACCCTTCCCGTGCAGTGCTTCTCTGTGTTTGGGTTTTGTTGTTTTTTTTTTTTCTCGTTTGTTTGTTTAAGCAACTGCCAGATCAACGCTTTTGTGAATAGTGAATCTGAAAAGTTCTGCTAAGAATGGTGCTGTGCTGAATCAAGGCAGCTCTGTTTGCATACGCGATCAAAAGATAATACTTTCTACACAGATTCCCAGACAAGCTCATGTGCAAATTGTTGTGACACTCCTTCAAACTCTGCTTTGCCCGTAGGGTGGAAGCAGCTTCCTGGAAGACTGTGCTGCAGTTTTAGCTGCAAGTTGCTTCACATTCCTTTTACGAAGGTTTAACTTGAGTGAGTTGGGAATTCTGCTTTTTGTTTGGTTGGTTTTTTACTGGTTTTAGGGGGAGGGAGGATTTTTTTTTTACTATTACTCTTTTGGGATATCCTACAATGGATTGCTACACGGTGTGATTCTTGGGGTGTCCTGTGTAGGGGCCAGGAGTTGGAGTCAATCCTGATGGGTCCTTTCAACTCAGTATATTCTATGATTCTAAGCTTTCCTTTTTCGTGAGAGTCATTGGCATAATACTGTGGTGGGTAGGGTTTAGGACTGGATTTCCATGTAGTCTCGGTTCCTGAAATGGGAATACTTAAAAAATGAAAATAGAGATAGGGAAAGATATGCAGGTTCTGCGAGGAGCCTCTACCCTCAAAGCTTTTATTTTTTGTTCCTTTCTTTTTTCCTCTCCTGTTGGGTCAGACAGCCTCTGGAGAGAAAGAAAATCAGGGGAAACAGGGCTTTGACTTATCACAGCCTTACAGCTTAGAGCTTTCCTTGGACTCATTTTGCTTCTCCTAAACTCTGAGGTTCTCAAGGGAGGACGAAGCTGCTTACCTTGCTTTTATTGCCAACCAAATAGAATCATTCAGGTTGGGAAAGACCTAAGCCCATTGAGTCCAGCCACAGATAAAATGGATACTTGACTGTATAAAGGCATAACTAGGTTGGTCATGTCTAATAAGGGCTTGAGCAAGAGTCCTCGGTGTTTTTGCAGACACCTGTTTCATGTGAATTTGTGTTTTGAGCATCAGTAATTCTGTACACCTAAGAAGGCTGCAGTGTGGGTGGTAGGATGCGCTCTGATATGGATCATCTCTTCTGTATTTATTTATTTATTGCTAGATTTCAATCGCCATCTGCTTCCCCTACTCCCTCCCACCTCTTCCGTTCCCGGTAGTAATGCAAAATGAGTAGTCATGCACTTTGTATTAATGTATTAGAAATCTATGGAACCTGTTTTGTACTTTTATACTGTTCAGACACTTGTAATCCAAACTTTTTTTTTTACTAGGGTAATGAATAAATTTAGACTTATTTAGAAAATAAGCGACCTCTCCTGTGTTTATTTCAGCTCTGTTCTTCTGTTAATTAGACTTAGTGTTGCACCCAGCCCAGGCAACCCATGTTTTCTATTTGAACAAGACCAAGCCTTTTTTTGAGGGGGGGCGTGAGCTAATTCCCTTCCTATTTAATTTGGAAAGAAGAGCAGAGCAAGGGAAGGAGGTGGTGTTTTGTTATGACAGCTCTCTCAGCGCAGAATAACAGAGCTTTCCCCTGGCACTGTGTGCGTGTCAAGCATTCCTTTGCTGGGAATGGGTGGTGCTGGCATTCTGTGTTCCCAGGGGGCTTGCTCTCTCCATGTAGCTCACCAGCATTCATCCAAGGCCAGCTGAAGTAATGGCACTGAGGGGTTGGTGCTGACAGCATTTGGAAACATCCCATTCCAGATCCAGTGGAGTTGGAAGAGGCTCGTGCTCCTCTGTTGAAGCTGGAGCCTGGCATGTTCCTTCCCACGGCAGGCACAGTCAGCTGGATAAGCTCCAGCAGACTGGTGGGAGCAAGGTCTCTGGTAGGAGCTGTCAGTGAGTAACTGAGTTTTAGAAGATAATGGAGAAAACATTGCAACCTTAAGCACGATAGCTTGTTGCAAGAGGCTGTTTTGGACTTCACTGGAGATGCTGATTTATTCCTGCTGATATGCTGGCTGTTATCTTACAAATTGAGCACGATGATATTCAGAGATTCATGTAGAAGTCATTTTAGGGAAAGCTCTGCATAGACTGCCAGATTGTAGTACAATAGCATCTGGTTCTGACACATTTACATTATCTGCTGTAGATGCCTAAATGTACCTTGGGCTTAATTCAGTTCACCTAATGTGAAGTCCTGTAAAATCTGTAAAAGTCTGTAAAATCACAGAAGAGAAGCAGGTGCACCAAAAGGTGGTTTAAAGCAGGTAACCTACTATGTAACCAATTATTTGCAGCTTTCCACCCTGTTTCAAACAATTAGTTCATATTCTCACTCTCAGACTGCTGCTGCACACCAGTGACTACAGCTACTGTCAGGGTAATGTCTTGGTGCTGAGAACGTCTGTGTTGATGGATAGAGGGCTTTGTGGGGCAGAAAACCTAACAGAGGGTTATAGCTGTGGAGAAGGAAGCTCCTCTGGGAACACTGGGGAGGCATCTTCAGACCAATGTGAAACAAAATCAGGAGGCAAAATCCTGGGTGTAAAGCCCTCCTGTGCTTCATGTGGATCAGCTATTGCAATGGCAAGTGTGACATCTGCTAAAATACCTGCACGCATTATAAAGGTGCTTTACAGAGGATTGTGTTGGAAGATGAGAAAAACACAGCATGGGACAAGAAGATATTTTGTTGGAGATCACCAATGGACAGGGAGTAGATCCATGATTTCCAAATTCTGAGCTTGGGAGTCCAGTGCTGCTTTTGAAGCACGCAATGGCAAATGCTGTTTGCTTTTGTGTGGTGCTGCATGAAGGGTAATTTTATTCTGGTTTGTACAATTTTGAAGTCTCTCTGTGACTTCTATAACATTGAGCATGAGACCTGCTTTCTGAGCAGATGACTGGGTACAATTCAGTCCCAGTGACCAAAAAGTTACAGTTCTTCTGAAGTCATATAGAAACTTAATTTCAATATAACATAAGAAAAAGGGAACTCCTCCTAAATGATTCTTGTATTGCTTCATGTAATTTTTTAGGTTGTCCAGACCAGGGGTAAGAGCAGTCTGCCGTGTATTCTGCAGACCTGGTCCTGCAAGTGTCAACATCAGAGGCACAACTACTTTTTGGCACTTGTTTTCTGTCTCCTTTCCCTGCACATCTGTCCAGGAGGAGGGAAGGGAGCACATGTCCAGCTTCTGTCCAGCTCCCCTTTCTCAGACACTGGAAGTGACACCAGGGAAATGCTGCTGTCTTCCTCCATATAAACAGTCTACAGTAAATAAACACAAAACCCATGCTCCTTTTCAGGATAACTATATGTAGGGTTTGTAAAGCTGTTGGAGGTATCTAATTGGTCATGATGGGCATCATGTAGTCAACCTAGCATTTTCAGCAAACCCCGTTTTGCTCTTTGGTGGCATTTCTATTGGAAATGTTGTCTTTGTGTTGACCTACAGCAGCTGTGAATTCCATTAATGAAGAACAGGTAAGTTAACGTGGGTCGATAGAGAAGTTACACATCCTGGGAGAAAAAAGAGGTACACAACCTTTGTACTAGAAATGAGTGTGACACTAACATTTCATGCCATCTACCATCATGAATTTCGGTTTTGTATCTCTTTTATATTTATTAGTGTGAGTTATTTGGAGAATATTTTCTACTGTATCTGAGAGGTTATCACTGCAGGAGTGAGGAACATCTAATGGCCATTGCCTCTGGTGCAGTAGAAGATTGACGGGAAAGGGACTGGCTGCCCAGGCATCCTAACCCTCAGTTCTGGGCACAGGAAGGGAGCATTCATGATCCTGCTCAGCCCTCAGCCTCACTGTTGATGTCTCATCACCAAAGTCAGTTTCGTGCCTCAACTGAGCACGGGGCCCCGCTTCCCTGCAGAAGCCACAGGATGGGAGAGCACTGGAAATGGACTGGGAAACATACTCTAGGTGAGACTTCTTGGAAAGGAATAGGGGAATCGGGCACTTCGAGGGTTGCAAAGAAGGGTGGCACGGGTAGCTCTTACTGCCGACCTTTATAGCATGGCCTGACCATAGCCGGGAGACCACGGACGTTTATGAGGGGGTTGGAAAACCTCAGTCCTCGCGGGAGCCATCGGTGCCGCTTCGTGCCGCCCACGGGGGCGCGGCCCCGCCGCTCCCGGAGGCCGCCAGGTGGCGCTGGCCCGGCCCGGTGCTGGGCGGCACGGGCAGTGTCCGGTCCGGGCTGCGGCCACTGCGTCCTGGGCGTCTCCGGCCGCAGTCACAGCGTCCTGGGCATCCCCGGCCGGAGTCCCTTTCCCGGCTGCAGTTCCGGCGGAGCCCCGGGATCGAGCTTGCCGTGGCTCAGGCACCGCCGGCAGCACTCGGCTCTCCGCGCTGCACCGGCACGGCCGGCCGCGCTCTCCAGCCGCAAAAAACGAGCACAGACCTCATCGCCGCCCTTCCTTGCTCACAGGCGCAGGGAACCGGGGCTTTAAATGCTTTAATTTCATCTCGGCAAAGAGTGAATGGACAAAAAGAAAAAAAAAATTTACCTGAGCAAACACAAGTAATACCAGAAGTGATGGTCATCGTTGTCAGCCTGAGTAAATTAGTGTCATTGTCTCATCCAAGCCAGGTGGCACCAGATTGGGCCCAGTAAAAGTAGTTGGAGACTATAAAAGAGGTGCAGAGGAACTGCTGCCAGCAGGATCCCTTAGCAGGGAAAGCAGCTCCGTGGATGATGCACTCGTCTGTCTGCCCTCATTGCTGCTGGAGTGCTCTGAGGTGATGTGAGAGCCACAGCTACGCTCACGGTGATCCTGGCCCGGGTGCTGCCGTTCTGAGGATGTGGCTGCCCTGCGAGGTTCTGAGAGCAGCTCTTTACTTAGCCATCCTCCATGGCAAAGCAGGGCACAGGCCCAGCACTGCTGCAGGCTGGGACACATGGCGGGCAATTTTCTTAGAACCTGGGCTAGAGATGCTTCCCTGCTGCCAGGTCTGTTCCCAAGAATTGAAACCATGGAACAGTGTGATGCCCTGATGACTGGCAGTGCTGTACTTCTTTAGTGTTCCACCTTCCGACATTTAGGAAGTAACTGCTTCCTAATGGCTCTGCCTGATCAAGGAGCTGGATGCTGGGTGTTTGCATCCAAGTGATGACCTCTGAGCTCCCCTTCTGCCTGAAACGAGATAACCAAGGTCCATGACCTCTTCCCTGCCATATGTGACCATAAGAGAAACACATCTTATTCCCACCTAGTCTTTTTTCAACTCTGCTTCAGGGAGAGCACACGTCAGGTCTCAAGTAAGTAGGTGGGCTTTGCTGCTACATCGAGAGGCTCTCGCATTCTATGTTGCCCCAAAGCTGCTGGTATGCCTTCTGTGATCTTTATCTACAAGAAATGGAAGTGCATGCAGGACAGGCACGAGGCAAACATGGCATCTATTAATTGCAGAGCACAGTAAGTATCAAGGGCCAAATCCTGCTCAAAGATGCAGGCCACTGCAATTGAGTCAAAAGGCCCTGTTCTTTCGCCTGAGAACAGGTGCAAATTAAATGGCTGTGAATTTTACAGCTGATTCCCAGACACTACGTAACCAGAATCAACAACTTCTGTTCCACTCCAAGGAGATTTCACATCCATGTGCTCCTGCTGCTTGTTAACACTGCCTTAATTAGGCCATGGCATTCCACAGCAGTTTGGTACTGCAGCAGGGTTCTGATCTAGTGGGAGGAGGTCTTCTGCCTGCTTGAGAAACCTAAGTAATTGGCAAAATGCAGTGGATTACATTCAGGTGAAGCATCCCAGGTCAGTCAGTGACGGCTCCCACAAGGATTGCTTTCATGGCAAGGCCACCTTGTGAAGACCTGGAGAGCAAACCACAGCCTTTACAGAACCCTTTACAGAAAGGCTGCCGCCTGGTAACGGTGGCACAGGGAGAGTTCCCAAGGACCTAATTAGATCTATGTAAATTATTAACGGTGAACGCAGCCTTTTATTGTCTGATTTATCAAAATGCCCATGGTCCAACCCTCTCACAGCCTGGGGCTCAGGGGACTCTGCCAAAGAACCCTGCTGGGGGCCTTGGCAGGGGTTGCAGAGCTGGGCAGGATAGCTGCAGTGCCATGTGTGACAGGGTGTGCCTGCAGGGGAGTGCTCCATGTGTGCACAATTTGGTGTGCCTGGGGCACAGCAGTGGCATGTGTGCCCTGGTGCCACACAGCCAGTCTGTGGGCTCCTGCTGAGCCAGCCATAGGGACAGAAATGCCAGGGGAGGGAACAAGAGGGGCAATTGTTTCTGAAGCTGCTGTGGAATGGAGACTACTGCAGTTATCCTGTCTTATGTCCTGAAGGGGCACCAGACTTATTGTCCCCGTTTATGTCTTACTGAAATAAAACAGTAAACAGGAACCTGTTTACTCCTTTTTTTTTCCCCTTCTGTTATTTTTCATCTTCTAAAGTTACAGAGCTTCTAGAAATTTCAAAATAGTCATGAACAGAGGTCAAGGTACCCTAAAAAGGAAAACTGAGTAAAATCTAACCATGTTGTATACTAAGTCTCCTAAGTAACATCACCTGCTTAGTCTGATCCTGCCCCTCACTTTCTCCTTTTCTTTCAGCTTTATATGTTTTAATGTTTCTGTCATTTTTGTCTAGTCTGTTGGACACACTTTTGAAGTCTGAGTGATAACTAATCACCCTGGGTTTGCTGCTGACTCTGCATCTTTGGGGGTAGATGGCAGTCCTGGCACAAGTTGAATGTTTGATACAAAGATCACATGGAAAATGGGAACAGAGAGCATCCACATGGATTTCATAGGAAGACTAAGCAAATGTGCCTCTTAAAAAGAAACAGAAAAGTGTAAGTTTTCTAAACGAAGGAAAAGATGTTTTTTCTAAATGTAAACAGTAGCCTAATGCACGTTCCTGTTGTAGGTGAGGAATGTGCATTTTAGGAAGGGTCTGAGAGAATATGGAGATATGGGGGAATATTGAATAGAAGGAGAACTGAGAAGTGCCAGGACCTGAACAGTTTTTCATTAGCGTTCGCACACAGTAACCATCTGTTGTGTCTTGTGCTTCTGGAAGGCCCTGCCAGCAGCCAGGAGGCAGGAGCTTGCCCTCGCCTGTATCCGCAGCTCTCCAGGGCAGACAGGCTGCTTGCTGGGCAGGCACTTTCCCCTCTGTGCAAGGCGGCTGAGCGAGGAGCCCACCCCCTCCGCGGCACCTCTGCCGGTTTACACAAGCTAACCCTCGGCTATTGTTCGTGCCTCTGTGAATAGCGCTCTGTGCAGCAGGAGCTGCCGTGGGAAGCTGCGGAGCTGCAGATGGCAGCCCGGGGACAGCGAGGGGCTCAGCGCAAGGCGCGGATCCTCCGCGGGAGCAGCGCGGGGACAGCCGGCTCCGCACACAGCCTCCCTCCAGCGGCATCTCCGACCGCGGGCACCTGCGAACACTCCTCCGAGCCAGTTTCACCTGCAGGCAAAACAGAAAGGAAGATAAAGCTAAACAGGACTGTTTTAATATTCATGCAGGAAAGTGTAACGCAGAGCTTTGTAGGCTTTGAGGCGCAAGGGAGAGGTTATGGAGGTGAAATTTTTGCCACGTGCTTTGGAAAATGATTCTGATGCTTGGATATATAGTGAGATGTGATTTTGATTTTTCTAACCCAAAAATCTCAGGAAAGCCACCACTTTTCCTATCACATTAGTGCTTTACTATTTCCTAAATCTCTTGAATTAGCTTAAAAGCAGCAATGTTGCGAACCACGAGGTAGATTTCTCCCACTTTTCTAATGTGCATGACATACCTGTGAGCTGACCGAAATGAAAGGGCAGTGTTTGTATAAAGGATTATGCTTTCTGGCTGCCTGTGGCTGCAGGGGAGCCCACTCCATTACCCAGGACGGGTGCCCTCACAGCTCTATATTCTGTAATGAGTATGGAGATGGTATTTTAAACTGTGTAAAAATTATTGCCGGCAGGAGTTTAGAGGAGCTTTGCCACTTACTGCCAAGTTATTGGCTACATCTAGTGAGAAGACAGTACAAAACTTATGCTGCCAGCTCTGCTTTTGTCTCAACAGAAAAAGTGAAAATTGCGTCTTTTTGTTTCAGTCTTTTCTCTCATTTATAGCGTAGCAATAGTGTAAGTTATATATGTATGTGCATGAGATGGGCATTTACCCAGGCCCCTTGCTAACTTTACAACTGTCCCTTCCCCTTGGAATTTCCACCTAATTTCATTTTTTTTTACTTCAGGTTTTCTAAAGCTTGTTTTTTTTAAATAAAAAAACAACCAACCAAAAAACCAGAACAAACAACCCCACCAAAGCCAGACAATAAAGCAAACATACAAATTAATTGTGGATATTAGCTGACCACTACTTGTTTTCATCCACAGCCCTTATAAGTACACTAGTTGTTGTGAGCAACCACAGAGCCACACAAAGGAAAATGAGATTTCTGTTTTTAGCACTGTCTTTCTGTCATCTCTTGTAAAGCTGTAAAGTAATTTAAATTTTCAAGTTAGTTGAAAACTTACATCCAACAAAATAAGTACCATGTTTGGCTTTATAAAACTCCATACATTCGTCATCATTTCTACCTGCCTTAGTGTCTAGATAGAAATAAAAATAACAAATTATTCAGTCTTCAGTACATTCATTTAATAATTATAATCATTCACTGGGCTCAAATTATTCGAAGGAAATTAAATGTGCAAGTAACAAGCCTCATGACTATGCAACAAAGTGTGAAATTTTCAAATCACGGTTTTAAAGCATGTGTAGGAGTTCACTGTTCTCTATTATCTATTTAAAAATCACTGCCATGACTCTCCTATTAATGTATGAGGTAGAACCCAAATGTATAATAATTTCAATCAACTTCATAATTTCTTTAAAGCATTGCTTTAAAACTCTCCATTATCATATGCAAAACAGCAAAGTCAGTTCCACTTAATTTATCTCATATGTCATTCCAATAGCATCACAAACAGCTCATTGTTACGCATCTCTCCAAATAATGAGTTCAAGACATCCTTTCCTTCACACCACTTCAGGCTGCACATCTCATCCTGTGTAATTATCTGATGAAGAAGGGAAGCAGGTAGGCTGGGGCCATGAGAAAGAAGGAGCATCAATGTAGAAGTGCTGGACACAGCTCTTACAGCCCCTAAGGACAATGGAATATTTGGAGGATAGATAAAAAAAGGAAACAGGATGAAACTAATCAACAGATGATTAAAAAGCATAGTTTAACTTCCCTCCCTCATCGGAATGCTATCTATCACCACAGATGTTCTCTCCCAGGATGGGAAGCTTCCAGACAACCATGAGATTCCCATAAAAGGTGCTGGATAAAATTAACTGAGCTCTGTCTGAATGCTGCACTTACAGTACCTGCCAGAACAATTAATGTGAGCCTAACAAACCACTTATTAGCTAATCAATATATTTTTTAAAAGCCTAAAGAAACTAAAAAAAAAAAATCACATAATAGTGTTAAATTAAATTGCGGTAAATTAATTTCTTGTGCACTTAAATCTGTGTTTTGCTGGACTGGCAACATACCAATCACATAAAATGCATCTACTTAGAAATATTCCCATTTTTTCTCAATGTACAAAATGTAAACACCCCCTGTTCCTACACACACAGAGTGAAGCACACGTTCCTCTTCTGATGATTATTATGTAAAAATATAGCAACTTCTTCCTCTGTCTGTTTGGAGGGGCAGGCTGTTTGGAACATGGAGAAAGCATCTGGTCGATTTGCTCAAAATTCAGTCTGCTACTTGACATACTTTTTTTTTATCCTTGATGCTGGTTTTCAAGGGAAGTCCCCATGTAAAGTTCTATTCAACTGCACCTGCTGCCTTGAAAGGGTTCCTAATAGCAAGAGTAACATCAGCTAAACAGGAAAAAAAACTTTTAGAAATGTTTCGTAGCCCATTAAATTGCTGTAATTTTTCTACTTGAAGTCTGTCTATATAATTTCAGAGTAAATAATCACATAATTGTTTGGCTGGGAGAAGGATCATTTGCTGTGAGGCTGAGGGGGCAGAAGTTTCATAAAAATATTTTCTTTAAGTTGCATTGGAAATTTAGGCAACTAATTTGGGTTCCACCCTAAGGTCATTCATAGTTGTTGGGGTTTGGTATATTGGATTTTCTCTGCTACATCCAACCATGTAAAGCAAAGAGCAGAAGAGGAGCTGAGCAGAACTGTACTGCCTTGTATGGAGCCATTTTATTTCTGGGGATGCTCCAGGTCTGTGGATCCCCTGTGTCACCTGAGAAAAACCCCATAGCTATTAAGTAAGAGTCTGAGACAGCTTGTGATCCACTGAAGGGACACAAATAATAACTGCCAGAAGAACAGTTATAAGTTACATTGGCATTTCACATGGCCATCACACCTGAGTATCTTTATAAAATCAGGATGAGTAATGCAGCTTCTAGTGAATTTTCAAGATGCTCTGAGTTTTTACTGTATGTTTCCCTGCAGAGAGCAGAAACATCCACCTAACCACAATCAGGCACTGCTTGAGGGACTTTTCTGTGAGGATACAATATACTCGAACTACACATCAAAAGGAAGTTCTGACAGAAGCAAACTAAAATGCAAACCTGAGACTGGTAAACCTTTGAAATGTGAAACTAACAGCAGCTTTGTGTATAGGCATCATGGCAAGGTAAGGGAGAATGTGGGCATTTCTAATTTAAAATCTTTCTCCTAAAATATATCCAAATATTCAGGGTGAGGTTTTTTTGGTTTGTTGGGGGTTTGCTTGTGTGTTTGTTTGTTTGCTTTGGTTTGGGGTTTTTTTGTGAGCACAGAAGTCAAATTTAGGTCTCCACCGAATACATAAGTACAGTGGGACTGAGGGGTAAAATACAGACTGGCGAGAAGCCCACAGCGAAATTTCCAGTGCCTTCAATGAAGGCTGGGTGATGTCTCACAGGATTACTTATGGACTTTGAGATAAATCTGTGAACAAATATGTACAGACCCAGGGGCTTTTGGTTTTGTTTTTGGAGTGGCTGGACCTTTCTGGTTACTACTGATGTTAGAGGGAGCTATAGGTGGTTCAGCATTTCTGGAAGTTTGGACTTTTGTCTGCTTGGTCTAGGGCTACCTGGGGTCCTACCTACCCCAGGGGTCTGGAGGATGTTAAGATGGAATGGCCCTGATTCTGCATCCGAGCTCTGATCGACTCACCAGTCACACATGGGGATTTTTTTTCCAGTTTGTGTTAACAATCCTGTGTATCATCATGCTGTTGTCTCTTGAGTCAATCCAGGGCAGTTTAGTCTGTGAAATGAATACATATTTATTTATCATCGAAACATGAAGTTAACCACTTCTGCCTTTCAGCCTTACTGTAAGAGAATATTTGTGCTTTCTTGTGGTTTGTACAGTTTTCCTGCTAAGCTGTAGGATGGTCACTAAATCCCAGGCTCACTCCTGGCTCTTTGTTCGGCTATCAGCAGTGATAGTGGTGCAAGACTGCTATTCTGAGGATCTGAAGACACTTTGCTGCTGTTACCTTGTCTGGATTCTGAAGGCTCTCATTATTTCACAGGTTTGTATCTAGTGTGCAGCCTGCTGAAAACCAAGAAAATTTAATTATTCTCCTATATCCTGTCAAGCTTCAGAGATGGTTCTGGTATTTTTTTTTACCAGAAATGTTCGTGATTGGAACAATGGAAAAAATTCCATTTGCTCTAGGAGATATAAGAGCAGTATGCTTTTGACAACATTATTCATTGCTTTTTTATAACTACGTGTATGCATGCTCAAAGTGCTGCAGAAACACTAAGGTTCTGTTTTATTTATTTTTTTTTCTTTTAAAAAGATCTCTGAACTGACCAGTATTCATAACCTTTAAAACATAAGCATACATATGTATCTGAATTAGATGAATTAATAGTACGGAGAGTAAATAATTATTCATAAACACTCTAGGTAAAGTTCTTTCATATAACTTTTTCATTAGCATCCTAATATTGTCCTAGAAAGCTGTCTAGATTTTTATCTCAAGGAAGCACTTGCTGCTTCCCTTGAAGAAGATGAACCATCCCATTAAGATCGCAACTCTTGTGAGCAGGAAAAACAGCAAAGGCAAAAAACCTAATGCTTTTCAATACAAATTTTAATAAAAATGAAACTTGTCATAATGAAGTCAGTGGCATTAGTCAATTGCTCAGAGTTAAACATGGGCTTATGCAGATGGTTAATTAGGGTCCTGAATAAAAAAATAATTTGCAGGTTCAGCAGTTTATATTGCCTGTGGTTCCATGTTCTGCCACTGGTGTGAATGACTGCGCTTACACCAACACAGCCAACATAAAAAAATGCAAAGTATTTAATCAAAAAGTATGAAGCATGCTTAGATTTTAATCAAAGTTGTTCCAAGCGAAAGCTTCCTTCTTGTGGCAAAACTTAATAAAGCAAGAGAAAACCAGATTAGTTTCTATGCAGATATTTTAAGAGGGAGCTTTCTTTGTAACAGATATTGAGAGTAAATGAAAATGGGAGTTAGATGAGGCAATGGTTTAAATCAATGGCTACTACTGAATTAATTTTAATAGTATAAAAAATGCTAAGACCCAGCTTGTCGGAATCCCTGGACAAATGCATGCTGCTCTCTGAGAGCTTTATGAAATTGCTGGGATGGTTTCAGCCATGTTAAAAACTGTCAACAATATTCTTATTTCTCATAAAAATCAATGGCTATTTTTTTAAAGCATACTGATAGATTCATGAGCAGTTTATTTGCTGGCGAGTCTAAGAAAATAATGGTTGCAGGATAAGATCTTTTTAGAATATAAATTAATGAAGAGCCGGGATTTTATTAGAAAAGTAGAAAAATGAAGGACTTATCAAAATTGGTTTTCTTACTTTGAATTCTTCAAGGAATCATTGGAAGTCTTAAAGAAAAACAGGGCCTATTCTAGAAATCTTAAATGTGTTTGTTTGCATTCATGTGACCAGCATTGTTTTATATTGTGACAAAATGGCCCCAATAAAATTAAACATATGCATGCACATATTTAGAAAACACTTCCCTGCTTTATAAAAGTACGAGAGATGTTTTGGGTCTCTGCTTTATGACTTTTCCCTATAGTTTCTATTTACCACATATGTTAAATTTTTTAAAACATCTTACCGATATAAATACCATGGTATTTCATGTAAAATTTAAGTATTTACAGGAAGACAGATGAATGAAATAAGCTATCTGATAATAAAAATCTCTACGGCCTTCAAGCTTTGTTCACTAATAATTTTGGATGGTTTTTTTCCTCCTGACTGAATCTCACAATAGCACTTTGTGAAATTGCCAAATTTTGCCCCTCTTTTTATGCAATAACATATAGATGCACAACATTTTGTATATTTAATTGTTCAGAAGTTGAGAAGGAAAAAATGAAGCCACAGAAATTGAGTCTTGATTTCAGGTCACAGAGAGATTTCAGGAATGTCAATTGTCTACCCCTCCTCCTTTCTTCCTAATGAGAAAAAAAAATCAGAAAGTAGGGCCTATTTTTTTCTTTCCTCTCAACTTATTGGGTAATGATGCAGAGGAAGCTACCAAATTGCAGAGATAGTCTGCAATGGTCTGAAATCAGACTTTTAAATTAAGTTTAATTGAGTCCCAGAATGCATCTGTGACATAGTAGGATTCAAAGGGAAACAGAAGTGAAAAAATTTTCACAGGTCCACCTGAAAAGCCTGAGATCAAAGGTGTTTAGGTGGCAATAAGAAGGAAATAAATCTGTCATTAGCATTTCCCTGGGAATAATAAAAATCCATTAGCTTCTCTGGAGGAGTGAGAATATTGGTTGTGGGATAAAATACATGAAAACTGTCCAACTCATTACTATCTAAACCATACTTAAGATGATTAACTGGATAAAAACCCCAACCAAGTCAGGGTGTTATATTTTTATGACCTATTTGACTTAAATATTTCTGACTCATGCAACATGGTTGTAAGGGTACAGCCAGTCTGAAATTCATGTTTGTGAGATGCCAGGAGATTCCTGTTACACAGAGACCCGAGCCATGAGCCATTAAGGATCCTGCAGCTGAGTCAGTGGACAAGCAAACCAAACTCTGTGAGAAGAAAATGTGATCTTGTAAGAACTCAGAAATCTGAAAAAGAAGGACCCGGGAAAGGTCTTTAAAAACAGTTGAGAAGCTACTTTAAATGAAGTGAGCGAAAAAAAATTGTATTCAAGCAAGAAAATAATAACAGAGTAATATTCTAATGGAGAGCTGCAGCATCAAAGGGCTCTTCAGGCTGCAATGGAAGGACAAGGACACTGAACAATTCATAGCTACTTCTTGGGAAGCAAAGAATCCCTGGACTATCTGGGTTCTGCCAGAGGAGCAAAACCAGGTAGCACATGCAGTATCTCAGTATCATGTGATTTATCCCTGTGCAGAACTGTGAGAATGTGCAGTTTTATAGTTCTTCTTTTCAATAAACTCTCTCCATCACAAAACTCTCCTTTACTTTTAGGAAAACATTTTTCCACAGGCTAACAAAACTAATTAATAAAGATCTGTTTTGGAGACACTGTTGGTTTCAAATGGAGAAATATCCTGGGCAGTTTTTTATCAGCATTCCTGTGAATAGTGGAGGTGGGATTACCCCCCTTTTCTACAGGAAAAAGTCACAGATGCTACTAACTTTGAGTGCATAATTCAAGACATAACTCCTCAGTGTCCAGGAATTTGTATTCAAAGGACCATATTATGCTCAAAGCATCCCCCCTTGTTTATGCCAGTTGCAGCTGTGAATGCTCTGTACCTACAACCAGATCCTAATTAATCTAGAAAACGAAGAACACATCCATCTAAAGTTCTTCAGAAGTTTGTAGCAGAGATAGCATAATTTAGCTTAAAGGTCAATATTCACTTGCATTATGAAAATATCTTCTCCTGCAGTTATTTTGCTCATTCACTGCAAGTCTTCTAAATCTTGGAAAACCTAAGAATGTATCCTGAACTCAACTGTTTTAATGCACAGCCCAACTTTGCTCTAAGACCACATCCATGCCAGGCACAGAGAAGGGGGAGAGGAGAGGCGGTGTGGAGAAAACAACGCTCCACAGGTGTTCATATATCAGTGTATCGAAATGCCATCGGTTAGACATAGAACAAACTGAATTAATACGGGCTTGAAAGTAAAGTTTACTTCTACCATTTCCTAACTTTTTAGTGCCTAATTCTACAGGCTTTCTAATATGTTAACATGAAATTTCCAAGGTTTCTTGGTTAGTCTAACACTTGTCTTCTGTCCTGCATGTTATCTTCCTCCCTTTTATCCCTCCTGTATTTGAGTTGAGCATCTTCTTGCCCATCTGCTTGGCAGCAGAAACACAGAAAATGTAAAAGTATGGTTCCTGTCCTGAAAATGAGAGCAATCCCCACAGCAGAGCATGGTGGCCACCCAAAGCCTGCCAGTCTGTATGTCCTCTGAACATGAACTCTGGAGAGAGTTTAGCTGCCCAAAACCCCTGATAAGCATAGGTGTGAGCTGCAACTTCCAAGAGTAGGCAAGCTCTTTTCATTTCTTACATTCAATGAAAGAAATGCTTCTGACACAAACAACAAATCCACTTTCATGGACTGGTCCCTATTGCGAAGCATTTACAGGCAAATCACTCTTTAATCTCACAGCTGGAAATCAGTGATTTTTGTAAAAAACATTTTCCTCATGCACACACACAAAAAGAAATCCCATATGAATGCCTGCTCTGCAACATTTCCCCTTTTGCAACTGAGGTTTGATTAACTCCTAAGCAAGGACAGACAGATTAACAGAGGCAGGTGCTGCTTGGATCACATCATCTCTCTGCTCAGCTGGGCCCTCTTATTATTAAGCTTGCCCAGCACTTTTAAAACTTGCTTTTGCTTTAACACTTTTTCAGTTCCAAATGAACTCTTTCATTCTGGGTGAGTGCTTCAAACTGAGTTGAGCTGCACTAGGATTTGGATTAAGTGATCTTCAGATGACACATCCAGCCCCAAGCATTTGGTGATTCTGGGTGGGTTAGCCTTTTTCCAGAATGGGACTGAAAAAACAAGCAGTTCATGGGATTCTTTCTGCACTTTCACTGAAATTCCAGAAACCCGCAGCCTGGAAACAGGAATTTCAGCTTCTGCCAGGGAGCATAGCTCCATTCCCTCACAGATCTAATAGGTGTTAACATGGACTTTAATTAACTATATGCTGTTTGGCCTGGAGCTACATAGGTGAAACTTGGCTAAGCTTGTAATGGCTGCTCCCAGGCACAGCAACTATTTCTGTTTAATTTTGTTGCTCCCTTTCTTCTTTCCCTTGAAAATTTTGGGAGAATTCTTCTCATGAAACACAAAAAGTGAGTGAAAAAAAAGAAAAGCAAAATGAGAGGAATGGAAAGGAATCAATAGACTAGAATTCTGGTGAGGTGAGAAGTGAGCAAAGAGACTGGAACTGGCTAAGAATTGGAAAGGGTATTTGGCACTGGCTGCACACAAAAAGCAAGAACAGGAACCAGATTGCTGGGTAGGATTGAATATGGAGGCAAAAAAGGAGAAAAATTTTCTATACAAGGAAACTGAAACCAGTATCCTGTGAAGAAAACACAGAAGACAAGGAGCTGGAGTGTAAAGGGAGAACTGTATGTTTAAGAAGCATTTCTAAATGCTTTCATTAGTTAGAGATCACTGTGAGCATTGCCTTACACTGCAGCAGCTTGTGTAAGGCAGTGCTGGACACTGAGTGGAGCACCCTTTCTCCAGACCCCTTGGCTCCAAGCTCTGAACAGCAGACAGGCAGCCACAAGGTTTACATGTGTAAAAACTCCTTGCAGCATAAACCAGCAATGTATTTCCTCCAGGTTCTTCCAATAAACTGGGTGTAATTCTAACTAATAGCCCTCTTTGTGAGACCTAATGTATTCATCCCATGTTGAATCCAGAATTCCTCAGTCTTCCTGTCTGAAATATGTTCACTGACTGAATCAGGCTTCCCTAGTCCATTGGTGGATAATCTGCAACAGCTTCACCATCTGTCTTTCTCTCCTAAAGTTAAGAAGCAGCTGGTCTTATTCTACACATTGACTTTCTGGAGATTCACAACACAGTAATAGAAGGGATGGCAAGGAATGAAAATGGGAACCTGGTCTCAGTGTTCATCACAGCTGGCTGTGGGTTGGCCCAGTGCAGCTGGAGGGAGGCAGTTTATGCTGGATGCCACTGGGATTAGGAAGGGATTTAGTGGACTGGATAAAGAATTAGGTGTAGAAAACTGGAAGTGGTTGGGCAAAGGGTTGGAATTATGTGCAAAGGAGATACTCCTTCTCAAAGGAGCCTGTGACTTGGACAACACGCACACCTGGGAGGAAAGACTGAGCCTGGGGTTCAGGAGTGGAAATAGGAATCTGAGAAAAATGAGAACAGAATAAAATTCTGGGACTGCGAAAAATCCAGGCAGTCCCAGTGGGAGGCGATAAGCAGAATCAGTCAATTATGAAAAAAAGAACAGAACACTTTTCTTGACCCATTAGAGTGTATTCCCCTTCTGATCCTGGAGTAAAAGGCACAGATGCCCAGGTTGGGAATGCTGAGTGTCTAGGACTCCATGGCTATGACTGATGTATGGCTAGACTGTCATAACCTAGGATGATCTACTTAAAGATGATCTCACAATGGATCTGCAAAATGGCATTAAACTAATTAACAGAGGCTGTGCTTAATCCTGGCATTTCCTAACTTCAGTGGGCTTGACCTCACCACACTAATACACTCTTTACAGTGCTCTAGAGACTGCATATATGCTATAAATGTATATAGCATTAGTCTCAATTAGCTACTCCCTATTTTTTTAGAAATGAAGTTAAAAAATCCTTTGATTTTAAATATGGATTTGGCTTGTATGAATTTTCCTTTGGATTTTTCCCTCTTTTGTACAAATAATTGGAAAAGTGCACTATAAATCAGTTTGTCAGCAGTAATTATGACTTACAGAATAGTCCCAGGTGTATGAACATTAATTATGACTTATTATTAATAAATGCATTAACTGATCGTTCATTTTGTAATTACTTTTCAAGGATCTAGTCCATCAGTGTTAGCTTTGAAAAAAACACACAGAAATCTACTGGAAGAACTCTCAGAGCACACTGCTGATCCTAAACACAAGCTGTGTCTTTTCATTAACCTTTATTTTCAGTCATGAAAACTGCCTCACAAAGCAACCTCATTCTAGGGCTTTAAAAAAATGAAGAATTTTGAGATGTGATTAAAGAATTTGCCACATTGAGAAGTGGCAAGATTGTGGATGCTACAGGTGGTTGCATGCAGCTGAATCTGATTCTGTGATACTCCATGAATTCTCCTTATTGTTTGAATCACATATCATTTGCTTGTTTTGCTTTTAAATGCAATCTTTCTTATGTATAAGCCTCTCCTTCCCAGTTCTCTCATCCATCCTGTGTACTACATAAACACTTCCTGTGTTCTGTAAAACCTATCTTTGCAATCTTTCCTCACTGACTCACTTTTCTCTCTTTCAAAATGTCTCTATTTTTGTTACTTTCACAATTTTTGGGATTGCTATGAGCTTGCCATATGGTTTATTTATTTTTTGTGGTAATGGCCACAAAAAGAGAAACACAGAAAACAGAATTCCAGCTTAGTCCTCTGATCTTTGGAAGGTCTATTTTCCCTAGTCTTCCAGCCTTTGGTATCTTCCACAGCACTGACTGCTAGAAGTTAACAGAAGTTTGTGATTACTTTGTTGTGTATATTCAGTTCACTTTAAGTGCTTTTACTAGTTATCAAGAATTTACATGGTTGGGTGGTACTGGGCTGTCCTATGGAGAGTAGCTGAGGGAGCTGGGGATGTTCAGCCAGGAGAAAAGGAGGCCCAGGGGAGACCCTATCGCTCTCTACAACCACTGGAAAGTAGGGTGTAGCCAGAGGGGAGTCGGGCTCTTCTCCCAGGTAACAAGGGATAGGATGAGAGGATAGTCCTAAACTGCACCAGGGAAGGTTTATGTTTGACATTAGCAAGAATTTCTTTACAAATGGATGATTAGACATTGGAATGGACAGCCCAGGGAGGTGGTGGAGTCACTGTCCCTGGAGGTGTTTAAGGAAAGGCTGGACACAGCACTCAGTGCCTTGGTCTAGTTGACATGGTGGTGTAGAGCCATAGGCTGGACTCCAATCTCATTGATACTGTGATTTTTAGAAGACATTCACATTTTTTGTTACATAAGGTGACCCATAGTCTTGCAAGTCTCCTCCAGGAACTTTGTACGGGCCCAGAGGAACCCTTCAGCTGGTTTACAGGCACAGAGCAGCGCTTTTTCTGTCTAAAGGCCGCACCAGCCAAAGGGTGTGACTGAACAGTGGGGCTGTGAACAGGCGGAGGCCGAGGGGATCCCCTTGCGCCGGGGTGATGGAGCCCTCATCCTTCGGGCAGAGCTGCCCGCCTGCCCCGGGCTGACTGTGGGGAGCGGCTGCCGCAATACATGCGATGTGACAGCGCATGGTGGCCTCGCCAGAGCCTTGTGCTGACCCTCTCCTTCCCGGACGGCACACGGCGGAGAGTGTCACATCTCACGTCCCTTCCTCACGAAGCGGGTGGCGGGGCCACTCTCCCCGGACGCCCCATTCCCCGCCAGGGCCGTGGCTCAGCTCTCTGCGGGAGCACTACATCTCACCCGAAGGACTGTGTCACCAAACCCAGAGCCCTTCGTACAGCTCAGGCGGTGCCCGGGAGGGACGCCCCGACCTTCACGGGAGCCGCCCCGCGGCCCCGCCCTCCAGGCCCGGCGCAGGGCGNGGACCGCGGGCCCCCGCAGCGCGGCGGGAGGCGGAGGAGGTGAATCGCCCGGCAGGAAAGAGCCGCTGCTCCTCTCTTCCCCACTCCTCCGCCACCTCCCCGCTGGGGGAGCGGCGGCAGCCGTGCCCTTCTCCCCCCGGGAGGAGCTTCCTGCCCATCCCTGGCAAGGACGCGATGGAGGGCTGACCCCAGCTCCCCCGGCGGCGGGGGCTGTCCCGGGGAAGGGCAGGTTTTGCCCTAGTTGCCCGCTGGGGTGGCGTGATGCGGCCTCCCTGGCGGCGGGCAGGCAGAATTGTGGTGTCATTGCTTTCCAGGAGCAGGTGTCCGTAAGTAGTTGAAGATGAGGGTGGCCAAGCGTCTCTTGCACATCTCTTGCAGAAACTCTCTGCTCAAGGTTACAGCCCCTCCCATGGAAGCCGGTGTCTTTCCGTGGCACAGGCACGTCTTCTGGATGGGTGTAGGCAGGGACCAGTTCCTCACGAAGAATGATGCTGTTGTAACTAAGCCGGCTGTTCGCTTTATCAAACGTTTTTCTTTTGTTTTTTTTTTTTTTGTTTTTTTTTTTAATTGAATTGTTTTTAAGTTCTCGGTTGGATTGCTGCAGAGGTCGTGAAAGGATAAAATTGATTTAATGGGGGTGAGAAGAAGAGGGGCTATACTTTCAGGCATGTCACTTCTAAATCTTCATTCAGGCTGCAGCCCGGATGCCAGGCTGGCGGCGTGATTTGCAATTGCTTGCTTGCAGTTTTTTCCGCTGTGGGTGATGTGTGCAGGAAACCTGCCTAGTTTTATATGGTCACTATATTGGGTTTCTGGAATCATCCCCTGTGCTGTCTAATTCTGCCTATGTAAAGGATTTTGGGTGTCTGGATGGGTGGGGAGGCTTCGAACAATACGAAGTTTGCCTTGCTTTGAAATTCTTGCTACAGATATTTTGAAAGGGAGGGAAGAGAGTGGAAAAATTGTGGTCAGTCCTTACCGACGCTCGGTTTTGCGGCTGCATGTTCTGAATATGTGATAAGGAAATATGCATCTTGAAAAGGGGGAGCAGAGCGTGAGAGAGCTAAATAAAAGAGTTTCTTTGCAGCTCCATCCATTTCAATGGTGCAGCTTTCCCAAGCCCCTTTCCATCGTCCATCATCACCTTCAGGCCGGTCGGAGGAAGGGGAGGAGAAGAGGATGAAGGCGGCCAAGCAGCAGGTGACCCCGGCTGGGGAGAGCCCGGCTCCCGCCAGCCCCCTGCAGTCCGCGCTGAGCACGGCGGCCTCTCCTTCCCAGGCGTATGAGACCTACATCGACAACGGGCTCATCTGCCTCAAACACAAGATCAGGAATATCGAGAAGAAGAAGGTAACATGGTTTTCTTGCCTATTTAATCTGCCGATAGTAAAGTCCATTGCCTTTTAAATAATATTTAACGTTGTTTCCGGTATTTTTAATAGCTGGAATAAGGTTATGTGTGTATGTAGAGATCAAATATATGTTGATCAAAACCAAAGATGCTTCTCTAGACCAAATCAGTTCAGAACAAACTTGGATCTGATTTAAGCACGGTTTATAGTCTTGCAGAAATCTTTCATTAATTACGTGCATCTGATATTAATTTAGATGTAAATTTTTTGCAAAATTGGAAATTAGAACAAGTGTTTTCTCTAACAGTAGAAATGTCAGATTATATTAAATATGTATTGCCCTTTACTTTGCATAAATATTTGACTTACATATTTTAAATACAGGCAAGTGTTATTGACTAGAAAACTTTTATGCAGAAATCATCCAAAACTTCATCTCTTGTTTTGACCTCTGCTTTTCTGAGGCTGGGGGGACAGAACAGTGTTAGTAAGAATAATAGCTGAGATAATGGTACACCTAAAACATTGTGGCTGGTCAGACTTCAGCATTCTAAGGCTTTTCTGCTGATTGGCAGGTGACTGAAGGCTCTGTGCTTGGTTTTTAATTGAGAGAATGTTATTTTCTGTAGGATAAAAGAAATAATGGTGCTGTTGCTTTCTGTGCTGGATCAGGGTTACAAGTAAAGCAATTGTGTGTCTATGCTGTGCTACTCTAAATGTCTGAAAAGCTTTTAGTTATGTCTTAGGGCAAGAAGAGAGCATAGATCAGACATCTGGCCATGTGCTTAGGGGACTTGATCCTCCTGCAGGAGATGCAGTATTACTGCTGTCTCATGTCATGCATCATGGTGTAATTTTGAATAACATCAGACAAGCATGTTTCCTTTGTGTGATTAAACAACTTTGTGTTGTATTCTAATTCTGTCCAAGGAAGCTTTTTGTTGTGAATATCTCTGGTACCTTTGATTTTCACATGAATGACAGAATGGCCTCATCGGCAAATATAAGTGTGACTTATTAAAATGAGTAGAAAGTATTCCTAATCTTATGCTCCCATAAGGTACTGTCTTAGTGAAGTTCTAGATGCACAAATGGAGTAGTATTTGCCATGAAGTCACCTTTCTTTTCCCTAAAGAAGTTTGGAGTACCAAATAGTTTAGTTTTGTATTATTTACATCAGCATTTAAAGACTGTTTTGGTATATTGGAAATAGATTTTATTTCTTCCCTGAATAGACTTGTCCAATTTCTTAGGGAACAGGGATATAAATTTTTGATGTAACTGAAGCCAAATTTTTGAAAGACGTAACAAGGATTATTCAAGGATAATATAACTAAATTCCAGCATTGACTTGAAAAAGCTAAACAAGCCTAACTTAAACAAGGACATTGGATGTATTTGGAACATCTTAAAGATCTTGGATCAATGCATTAGTTGTTTTTAGTAGCAGCTAAGAACTGAAACATCAGTGGTAGGGAAAGGAAGTAGACAGTCCTGCACACTGAAATTGCTAAATCAAAGGCATAGCAAAACTTAGCGTTCCTTTCTCCAGAAACAAGAGGAAGGAGGAGGTTTTCTATTCTATGTTACAGTATTTCACTCATACCCCTTACTTCATTTTTATATTGATTTCTGCATAATGTTTACTTTGAATTTTCTGCAGCTCAAACTAGAAGACTATAAAGATCGTCTGAAGAAGGGAGAAGCCCTCAATCAAGACCAGTTGGTAAGCTTGCTTTAGGCAAGAGTGGAGGGCCTCAAAACCTTCTGATGCATCAGGAAGGATGGGTTGCTGAAGGAGATGAGGGTGTTGTTTTTACACAAAATCAAATTAACAAATTATTGGTAATCAGGCTGAATGCTGAGCCTGCAAGCTCTGTCTCCTGTTTTAAACTCTGTGTTGTTCCCTGAAGTAATAGAAGGTCCTTATAGATTTTCAGCTTCAGGGCTCCTACACCTCTGTTTCTTAATGAGGTGCAGCTGATCTATGTAGCAGTGCCGTGTTAGAGCTCAGTCAAGAATTCTGAGGTAGCTAATTAATCCTCATGATTTCTTCATTAACAGCTGTTACTTGAAATTGGCTGTTGTCTGCACAGTGCTGTTGGTTACAAGTAGCTGTTAATATAACTGACAGTTATATTAACTTTTTTTTTGTCTTGGACTGGAATGGATTCTAGATCTGAAACCAAGTTTCTGTAACATGAAAGCTTTAGCAGATCTAAGTAGCAGTGTCACATACTCCAAAGAGTTTATTGCTCTAGGAGTCGCATTTTTAAAATGGACTAGACACATGCTAAAGAGTAATTGTCTGATGAGGGCTACTGAGACTTCAGTGATAGTGCTGATCCTGCTAATGAACCAGCTGGAAAAATGTCACTGGTTGCTAACTTTATCACAGTGCAGCAGTCTGAGAACACAAATTCTACTTTTTTACTGTGAATCATTTGTAAGAGAGTTAGACAGAAATGGGATTAGAGGGGAAAATGGTAACTTCTTAGGAGTAGAGTAAACCTGTCGGAGTATATAGTCATTTAGCACTTAACTGCAAAATCTGATGTGGCCTCTTGCCATTTCAAGTGCAAAAGTAAATTAATTAAATCTGCCGGTTTGGAGTAGGTTGATGACCTTTCAATTCCTCTCAACTCAGTCTGGAATCAGGTGGGCAAGAAACTTCTGTGTTTAGATCATAGGTGTTCTTCACAGTCTGTTTCCTGCTGTAAACAGTGAGACTACTGAGGAATGTTCTGTAAGTTGAAATAGTCTTGAATATATGGACTACTTTGGTATATGCCCTGGACTGCAAAAAGCTGTTAGGTGAAAGTGTTTAGAAAATGGCATTAACTCGGTTACTGAATTTTAGTATTCCTAGCTGGGCTTCACTTTTTAAATTTTAGTACCTTTATCACAGTTTCTGGGATTTCTTGGGCTACTGAAATGAAGAATTAGATTTAGTCTTCATAGCGAACTGACAAGTGGTAGTCTGACTGTCCAGGTGACTATTGTAGAAGCACATATACACTCAATATTTAATTAATAGTGAAGTCCCCTGTTTCAGTGATTAAGATACGGAAATACTGCATTTGTAACTTTCAGATGCAAGTTTGTAGTGTATATACAAATTGAAGCTGGAGTAGAACTTAATAGATCTTAAAACCTAAAGAAACCAACTGCATATAATACAGTGGTCCTCTAATACAGCTTGATGTCCTCTATAGTTTTAATTTCCTCACACAGAGGAAGGAGTGCATGTCTGGTGATGAACTTGTTTTGCAAGCAATTTGGATTAAGCTGTAATTACTCATGGTGCATGCCTGCCAGACCTAATGTGTGTGCTAGCCTTACTTTAGGAAACATTTGTTTCAGAAATGAGGAGCTTCCAGCAAGTTAAATGCTCTTACTGGCAGTATTGTGCTGTTTTGCAAGCTGAGCAGATTTTCCTCAGCACTGTTCTTCCAACATGCTGTTGATGAATGTTAATAACAGGTGTGACAGAAGAAAGCTATTGCTTTCCTGTGGGCTGAGTTATAGCTTGTCATGAAAGCAGTGGTAGCTGTTCTTGATGACTTCAGGTAGGGAGTTTTACTCTGCAATTTGTGTTGTCAGAAGCACAGTCACTGTAACCTGACTAGTAAACTGTTTGTTGTTAATTGTGAGTCTTCCTCAAACATGTGGGCATTCGATTCTTAGAAGTCATTCTCTCAATTGCAAAGTGAATTGCTAAATAGTACTTCAAAGCTGCTTGGTAAATTGTGTGAAGACAACTTAAACTACCAGGTGAGTGCTTGCACTTTGTGTTGAGTAGCATTTGGTCCTGGTAGTGTCTAGTATACCACAAACAAGCGAATAAAAGTAACTGAGCGATCAAACTGAACAAATAAACCTATAACTTGTTTTCCAGTCGCTTAGGAACACATATGGAATTTGCAGGTGTCCCAAGTGCTATTGGAACAATAGATTAAGCTTTTGTTGCTGCACTGATGAAACACGTACCACTAACACTGCTGTGAAAGCTTTATATTAGACTGATGGGCCTGCTCCAGAGAAACCCACGTCAGGAACATAAACCAAACCAAGTGTAAAGCATGTGTGAACAACTGGAATATAACTTGTTACTTCCCACAAGGCATGCCTTGTGGTGTGAAGATATGGGCAGTGTGTCTGAACTACAGTATTTTGCTGTCTTCAGAGCTGTCAAGAGAGCTTAGAGAAACTAACTGTCTCATTAAAATGCAATTAATAATCCACTGCAATTAGTCTTTTTGAAGACTAGCCAGTAAAATACCGGTTCAAGCCATTCATGAAGACAGGAACATGGCTTCTTTTGTGGAAACTAACTTGGAAAGACTTTTTTCTGGAAGTATGACTTGCCTTCTGTATTTCTAAAGTTTGTACAAAATTTCTGTAAAGGCATAGTTAAGCATGAGGGTAGAAGATCTGAACTTCTCTTGCATTCCTTCTGGGCTTTCGGACCAGCCCGATTTTTAAATAGCTGTTTACCTCTGATTTCCAAGACCTGTATAGGCAAACTTGAAGGATATCTGTCTGGTGGTGTGAGCTGGCTTGGAACTGCATCTCAGACAGTTATGGGTGAATTATATTTGCAACTAAAGTTGAAGTACCAGCTACAAACATAGTATCTTAAAAAAGCTACAATTTTAGAAAACTACACACTAAATGACTACTTCACAATGAGAACTTAAGTATGAGGGAATTGAGTTGCAGTGACTAGTCTTAAGCATGAAAAATACATTTTTATCTGTTCCTTTGTAGGAGGCAGTAGAGAAATATGATGAAGTAGTGCACAACCTGGAATTTGCCAAGGAGCTTCAGAAGACTTTTTCAGGACTTAGCCAAGATGTAAGTATAAATGTTCTTCTCTATATTGACAGGAGGTACCTTCAAAATTTGTGCTGCTTCTTTCATGCACTTCTATTCCAGTACACCCTATGCTAAGAAGTTCCTGTCTTGTGTCTCTGGAGCAGTGAAGCCTAGTCAGAGTCTGAGGAGCAGTAGATTAAGGAGAACTGATTATTTGGTATTTGTTAACCAGTTGTGTCTGTTTCTGACCACTTGGTAGGCAAAGGATAGAGAAGCTTCACTGACTCCACTGGTGGGGCCCTGAATGCCTGGGGTCTGGAAAATGAGACCTTTGAGGAGAGCCTGGAGCAACTGGGCTTGTTGGGCTTGGTGAAGTGAAGGCTTCCCAGGAGATGCACTATTATCCTTCAGATACCGAATACTGAAAGGGTGGAGCTGGGATTTTTGCTGAGAGATGTGGAGAAGCAATGATCAATAATTGAAATAGACTCCAACCAGGTAGGAGGAAATGGTCACTCAGTGGATGATTAAGCATTGGAAGCAGGCTGCCTAGGGAAGTGGTAAAATCTGTCCTTGGATTTCTTCAACACCTGACTGCACAAAGCTCCAAGCAATCTGGTCTTGATTCAGTGTAGCCTTTCTAGAGGCTGAATTTTTTAGTGTCTCTGGTGAGGGAAGGTGCTGGGGTTAAATCACTTTGACTTCAATGAGAAGTATATCCCTCAGTAAAATTTAACTGAAGCTTGTGGGGTTTGCTACTTAATCTGCTGTAGTTATCTCTAATTGTGGCAAGTCACAGATTTAGTGCTTTATTTAGGTCTTTGTTCAGGATTCAGAGCACCACATACGTTATTTTTATGTAAACAAGTGTTTTATCTTTGGAGAAACTGGTCTCTTGGCTCAAGAAAATTCTACACTTATTTGATTTGATCCAAGGTAGTGGTAGGGAAGCTAAACATGATTAGTCACTGCTCTGTCATTATTTCTTCACCTCCTACAGAATGCTGAAGGACTGGTACCTTGTAACCCAGTGTATCTTTGTGCAGGTGTTTTTTGCAATCCAGCATTAACTTCTACCAGTTCATGTTTGTTCTTGGACTTGTGTGGTATTTAAAGGCTAACCCACCTTGTTTTTAACTTGGCTCTGCTTCTGCTGGTATGGATTCTATAGCCAATAGCCATTACTGGAACACTAGGGGCCAATCTGGCAACAGCATCCTTGCATCCTTTGCAGTGTCTTGTAGGGAGCAAAGTTTTCATAGATCTTGACACATTGAGGCATTTTAAATTCTGCAGTTACTTGGATAGCTCCTGCTGGATAGTTCTGCTAGTACATGATGAGAAACTTGAATGCATATTCTGTATGTGTTCTGTAACTCGTGGTGTTGCTTATTTAAGGAGCGTTTCAGTCTTCTGCCAACAGAAATAATTGTAGGATTCTGCTGTATCCTTTAAGCTAGAGTATTTAGAAGTGAAGAGCAGGTGCCTTACTAGGAGAAACTTGAAATAACTTCTGCATCTCTAACTTTGTGGCAAATGTTAAAGGTAATCTGGACCTGAATTTGTGCACTGGTATCAATTCTGTAGGCTTCTTTAAAAGCTGTTACAATAAAATCACTAGCAGGCATGATCAGGATCTAGATATTACAAAGGCATATCACAGGTGAAGCTACCAGTATCCAGTCTGACTGAAGTTAGAGGTGTAGAGAATTAGTAGATAAATGGGGAACTCTTCCAAAGGAGGGTCTTAAAAGATTCTAGATATCTGACAAGTTGGGAGCTTCTGTTATCTAACCAAAATTAATAGCTGGTTTCTTCATTGTAGGATAATCAATACTAGAACTCAATGTTTTATCCTAGAGTCTTGTTACTAAACAGGATTAAACACACTAACTAAATTGTGTTTAATTGTTGGATTTGTGCATTAAAATAGCTGCTGAAAGCACAGAAGAAGGCTCAGCGGAGAGAGAGTCTATTGAAGCTTGAAGCAGAGAAGAAGAAGCTGCGTACAATACTTCAAGTCCAGTATGTGCTGCAGAACTTCACTCAAGAGCATGTTCAGAAAGATTTCAAAGGTGGTGTGAATGGTGCAATATACTTGCCTTCTAAAGAACTAGACTACCTCATAAGATTTGCAAAACTGACGTGTCCAGAAAGAAATGAGAACTTGAGGTAAGTTCAGGGTTTTTTTGTCTTGTTAGCATGCTTCATTCGTTGTGGTGAATGTCCTCTGTTTGGCACTGCCATATCTTTAAATGCTGTGTTTTGTAACATTAATTAATGTTACAAAAGTCTAAGATTAGTAATGTAACAGATTTACCTCACTTGGAGCATTAAAGGGAAGCTGCTGTAATTAACAGCCTCAGGTGCAGGTTAAAGACAGACTTTGCCATTTTTATGTCTCCTTGTGGGGCTGAGGGGCCATAGTCCAATACCATCCTGAGCAGGGAGGCTGGGGATGTGCTGCTTCCCTGAAGTCTCACTGTTCATGAAGTGAAAAAAGTGCAGTAAACTCAGAACTCTTCTGTATTCCATTTACATTGACGATTCAGATGTGCTTCTTTATACCAGAGGAATGTAAGATGGGGCTCCTGAGGTGCTTTTGCTGTTACCTTCAAAGCGGTTTTAAAAAATTGCCTAAAGTTTTTGACACCCCTGCTCTAAATGTCATGCATGTTACCCAGTTATCAGGAGATGTAATGTCACTATCAGTGCTCATGTGGCACTGCTCTGGTGCTATGATGGCTCATGCTTAGCATGACAGCCTGTCTGGTAAGGTAGTGTAGTGAGAATTATATTTGAATGTGGAATAAGTAGTTCTTGTGTAGTAAATTGAAACACTATGGATAAGTCATGTTTGAATATGGGCTAATTCTTTAGGTGCTTCAAAATTCTAGTCACTTTTCGTGCACAAGACTTGCCTAATCTTTGCTTTTAAGTTAACTTCAGAGGAACAGTTGCTTAGAAAAAGCTACACAACAGGAGTGTCTCATGCCAATGAACTAACTTTGTTTCTAGTTTACTCTTTTGGTATTGCTTCTACAAGAAGCACAATCCTTTCTTTTAAAATACTGTGTTTCATTGCAGTGGACTGCAATTTCTTCTTCTGGAGGAGGTGGATCTTGGACCTATAGCAAAGTTTCCCAGTAGCTGCTAATTAGTGAGAATGGCAGCTGTTGTTGGTTACACCTGTACATGTTCATCCAGTAGTTGTGACCAGCTGAATAAACAGCAATTGTTGCCCTGTTTGAGAATCCTGGGTTGCAATGAAGTTCAGCCCTATGGTCTTGTGGGACAGTGCTTAGGATCTCTATATTGACCAACAAAAGAAGTTAGGTTTGCTAAGTTAAAACCTGTGCAGACAGAGACAGATGAATTGCTTCCAGTGATTTCAGGGCTTACATTCACTTGTTGTATGCAGCCTTGGTTTGGAGGGCTGGACATCAGTCAATGTCATAAAATGAGGGATATTGGGATAGTGCAGCACTTGATCTTGGGTATGATTCTACCTGGTGAAACTGTCATTTGTTTTAGTGTTGAAGACCAGATGGAACAATCATCTCTCTACTTCTGGGACCTTCTAGAAGGAAGTGAGAAACCTGTGGTTGGAACAACATGTGAGTGTCTCGTCTAGAGAAGTAACTTAAAGATCTAAGATTTGTGTGCTTGTTAAACATTTTAAAACTAGTGAATACACATGGAAGGTTACCAAATTAAACACTTTCAAGTGATGTGTGTATATTAATTATCCAAGGATGAATAGCTGTTCCTAGTTCAGTTAAGTAAAGGTCTATCACAATGCAAAATGCTTTCGTTTTCCAGTCGAGACTTACTCTTCTACCAGTGTGCTAGCATATTTTTGAGGAGTGATGATGGTAGCAATTCAAAACTTGATGCATGGATACCTTACAGAACAGTAGGAAGGTTTTTGTATAGTTATGTGCAAATGGGTTAAGCTTGGAACAGTGCCCAGCCATGGAATGCTTAGTTGAGTACACTGATGTATTACAAAGCTTCATTGACCCTGGGCTGAGGGTCCCACAGTATTGAAGAGTCTCCTTTCCTTGTAGGAATTCTAGACTCATACCTGTTGTCTCCCTGCAGTACAGGATACCACAGTAGGGAAAAGGGTAGTCATTGCTGGGATCTCTCATCATGCACAGTGCTGTCTTTGATGTAATGCAAGTGTCCTTAATTTTCAAGCATACCAAAATCTCTGGGACTCTGCAGATCTTCTTCCATTTGTGGCATAGTTCCAAAATCCCTGGTTGTAAGCCAACATATACATTGTGTTCCTATTTACAACTTGTTTGTGAGGAAGCTGTCCTTAATTGAGTTGTAGTGTCTTTCCTATTGCAAACAGCCCTTGCTTGTTGTGTTTATGCCAATCTTGTAGCAGCTGCGTGGCAGGAAGCTTTCATTTGCTACTGACAACAGTGCTGAAACTTAGACCAGAGCATTAGTGTGCCCTGTCTAATTTCCACATACAGGTAGCTGAAGTAACAACTAGGTGTTAAATCTTTCCATGTAGTTCTGGACAAGCTGCAGGCTTGGATTGCTACAGGCTGGTAACCTTAGCCTTGTACCAGTTGACATGAATAGATTGTTTATCAGCATCTCTATCCCTTTGGTATCAGTCTTACATCCCTTTCTGTGCAAGCTAGACTTCAGATAAAGCTGTTAGGTTGTTTTTTAAGCATTCATTGCCTTGGAAGACAGTTTTTTATAGCCATATTAAATTCTAGCTACAATTGTTTGTGTGGTTGACACTAGTAGGAGTGATCTTTCACTGAATGTTCCTCCTGTTCTCAAGGCTGCCCTGTGTCCAGCTCCTCTGAAACAATTTCTAGAATCGCTGTTACTTCTGAGGTATCGCTCTAAGCTGCTGTCTCTTGTTTGTGCAGAGGAGCAAGCTGGACAGGGCTTCTCACAGTACTGAGAGTACACAGTTAAGGTTTTGTATAACTGTGTCAGCTTTGAATCTTTTCCAGCTTCAGAGGAGTAAGTTCAGTCTGGGAACAGTCCCTTGCATTTCCCTTGCTTGTTTCTAAAGTTCTTAACTTTTCCTTCTGAGACACCATCCCGTTACCAGCAAGAGGGTCTTGTAGAGTAGTTCCATTGTGACTGTTTAGCTTTACCTCTATTGCAGTCTCACATGATTTTAGTATCAATGCTGGCTAGCTTATACGTGGTAAACAAAGCCCTTTCTAAACATGTGGGAGACCAGGTGGCTCAGTGTTTGCCTTGTGGGCATTTAAACACAAAATGCAGTCTTGCCCTGGGATTGCAAAGATGTTTTCAACTGCATTAAATTAAGCAGTCTAATAAATAATTTCCTTTACTAAAACATTTTATTGCTATAGCTTGGTAAGATGTGAGAAACTGCAGTTCATATAAAGGGAGGAAGTAACAAGTCTTAATCTGTAATCTGAATACCCCTTAATTTCAGATTTTCCTATTTTGACTTTATGGACTTTTACTCTTCAGATAAACACATGAAGGAGCTGTTATCCAAACTTCTAGACTCTGGCTACTTTGAAAGTATTCCGACTCCTCGCACCACTGTGCCAGTAAAAGAATTGGAAGAAGAAGTAAAGAGAAAACCTGAGAAAACAAGACAGATGTCAAAAGGAGAGTCTGTCAAAGAACCAGGTTGAATATTACAGGGTTCAATTTTTATATCAGTGTTGGGAAAGACTTGAACTGAGCACTGACTTTGCACAGCTTGGTGCTAAAACTAATCCTGTGCTGTTGCTTACTTGCAAAGTAGTAACTGAAATGGAACCTGCAGGGCTTGCAGCCCTATTCTAGCTAATAATGTAGAAAAACATTAATTCATAGCAATAGAATGCTTTTGCCTTCTGAGCAAGTTGAAGATGTGGGAGCTGTCTGGTGTATATGGAATGTTATATGTTAGTATAACAAAATTATGAATACTATAAAATGTTTCTTGCTTAAACTACTGCAACTGTAAAACCTAGTCAGAAAATAAAAACTTGTCTACAAATAGAATGGCAAGCTCAGCTTTCAGAATATCTGGTTGAGCAATTGATAGCAATTGAATCTTTTAAAATAGATTTAAAGAGTTTCTGCTGTTTGATCTGCCTTTCTCCCTTTGATCAGTTGAAACAAATTAACATCCTTTCTCTAGAATCCATTATGGAGTTTATGAAGTCTGAAATACAGCCACAGGAGGTAAGATACTCTACTGTTAATTGCTTGCCTTTAGTATTGTGATTTATCAGACACAGAAATGCTCTTTTGCAGCCCTTTTCTAACCTTAAAAAAGGAGTGTGAACAGCAATCTAGATGTTGCTGGATGTAGGAAGCATTGAAGACTTGGTTACATTTCTATTTCTAACCCCAAATTTATGGCATCTGGGATTTTTTGGGATAAATGGAGCAGGATTACATGAAGCAGTATAGTACTTTAATGCTCTGGCAATTTCCTGAATAAAACAAAGCATCAGCCTTTAGAGTGGAAACACTGATCTTTTGTGTACTGTGGAATAGAGAAAATACACATCTACTAAAGCTTTCTATAAAAGCTAAGCTTGTTGCAGTAGGCTTGATACTGGTGGGCTTGAGAATGATGTTGGTTTTACTCTGATTTATCAGGAAAGTAGGAAACCCAAGACAGACTTGTGTGTAGACCTGTTTCAGCAGCTCTTCAGAGTCCTGTACTCAAGCTTTGACTGTCAGTAGCATAGAAATCATTAAACCTGGTTTAAAGGGTGGGGAAGGGTGTCTTTTTCCCCAATGGAAATACTCGTTCTTAAAATGCTGAATCCGTTTCCCAGGTATCCCACTAGAGGGTGTACTCCAGAACAAGTCCGTGTAACTTACTGGTAACACTTACCTAGCTCTCATCTGGTGTCTAGTCAGAAAAAAGATCTCAGCCAGTGAGCCTTGTGCATTCTTAACTTGTCGTATTTATTTCCTGTTCATGGCAAAGTGGTAACCTAGAAAAACTTAAGACATCATCATTGAACTCTCAGACTTGCTGACACTAAACACAGCCTGCAGTTCAAGTCCAGTGGTACTAAATCTGAGAATCTGGTGACATTTTAGTATTAAAACTACACTAAGAATGAGGGTTATACTTGGTTACTGGGTCTGATATTTTGGGGTGCTTAGCAGAATGTCTAACACAGTACTGGAGCTTTTTAGGTGCTTAGAAGGAGAGCTACCTTTATAAAAATCACAATTGAACTTGATATTGTCACTGCCTAGGAACATCAGGTAGCTTTGAGGATAAGGGCAGTAGATTCACTCAGCTGGGTTTTGCTTGTGCTGTTCAGCACTGTTCCCTGTTTCTCTGTGGCATGCCAAGCAAAGCTAGTCTGCAGTGTTGCAGGATAAAGCCATGGCTGTCCACACAGTTTGTATGACTAGTGCTTAGACTGTCTAGGCTCTGCTTTCAGTCAGCAGTTTTCAGTAGCTGGGTGACCTAATTTAACTGACCTGAACTGTAGTAGCAAAATGTGTTCTTGGGAGCCATTAAGTTTCTTTGGTCTATATAGTTTCTCAACAGGCGTTATTTGCCTGAGGCAGAATACTCTGTCAAGAAGAAGCCAGAAGAGCCCAGATCTTGGGAAGCTGAGTGTGCTAGAAAGCAAGAACCTCCAAAGTCCTGGGAGATGCTTGTTGATATTGAAGAGCAGGAACAGAAGCAAAAACAAGAGATCTTAAAGCCTTGGGAAGCTCGTGTTAGACAGCAAGAGCTAAAAAGACCAGATTCGCCAAAGCCTTGGGAAGCTCGCGTTAAAGAGGAGGAACAGAAGCGTGAGTCTGCAAAGCCCTGGGAGACCCGTGTGGAGGAGGAACAACAGAAGAAGCCAGAAGCTCCAAAGGTGTGGGTAGCACGTGTCCGAGAGGAGCAGGAGTCTCCTAAACCCTGGGTAGCAAAGGCTAGGGAAGAGCAGGACCAGAAGAAACAGGAATCATCTAAACCATGGGTAACAAAAGCTAGGGAAGAGCAGGAACAGAAAAAGCAGGAGTCCTCAAAACCTTGGGTGACCAAAGTTAAGGAAGAACCAGAAGAAAAGCAGGAATCTCCAAAACCTTGGGTAACCCAAACTAGTGAGCAACCAGAACAAAAGAAGCCAGACCCTATGAAAACATGGGAAGTGCCTGTTAGGGAAGAGCCAGAGCAAAAGAAGCAGGAGCCTGTGAAGGCTTGGCCTGCACATGTTAGGGAGGAGCCAGAACAAAAGAAGCAGGAGACTCGAGAGGCTTGGGAAAAAGCTGACAGGCAGCAGCAAGTGTCATCACCGCAGTTACAGAACCCTCCGAAGTCCTGGGCAGCTGCCAGTATGGGGCCAAAGGAACAGATGGGGCCAAAGAAGTTTGATATGGAACCCAAAGAAGTGAGTTGGCATATGTAGTATTATCTGTCATAAGCTTTTGACATTAGTGTATTGGGATAAAGCCACCTATAAGCAGAAGTGTATAAGGTGTATTTTGTAGGTCAATATTTAGACTCCCATTTCATTCTTTCTTGGGGGAAATCGTTCTGGCAGATTAAGTTTGTATTTGACTAGCAAGATGGTCTGCTTTGCTTTTTATATCAGCACAGTATTGCTGTGTTTGAACCTTGAATAACTGCTTTATGCATAAGACAGAAGAATTAACTTGGTTCATCTGTAGCTATTGGCTCTGTCCACTGTTAGCAGTACAAAGCAGGTATGACTCATCCAGGGATCAAGTACTTTGTGGCTGCATGCAAATAACACTTCAGGAATTTTTAGGCTTTTGATTAAAATAGCTGCTGAATCAAGAGAGATCTAATGTCTAGATCAAGCAACACCAACTGTACAGGGGCTTAAATATGTATTTCCAGATGAATGCATAAACCATACTGCTGTCCTGGGAGTCTAACAATAGCAGAGTGTTAGAAATGTAAAATGAAAGCCATTGCATGGCTTTACAGCTGCAGGCTGCTACCCTTTGGTCACATTACCTTCTTTCTCACCTGTGCTTGGGTAACAACAATGCTGATCACTGTAAAAACAGACAACTGAGCTCTGCTATGTCTGCCTTAGGTCCCTAAGAGAAATGTTAATCTAAAGGTAGACTTCAGGAAGAAAATATGGGCAGTTGAGCAGTTCTCTGTACACAGTGTTGTCAACACTACTGTCTTCCTGCAAGAAATCAGGAATCAGTACATCCCATGTTACTCAGGGCAAATGATTAGGCTTGTATGTTGTCAGTAAACTTGGCATAACTGAAAAATGGATATTCTTGTGCCTAGAGGCAAGACCGCAAACAGAGGGCTGAACCCGAGATTAAAAGAGTATGTAACGTGCAGCACTGGGTAACAACATGGGATTAAGGTGTTTCAGCTTCATCCGTGTTTGCACTAAGATGAGTAGAACCTTGTGTCCACTTGTGGTGGTGGTACAGGTGGAAAACCTGGTTGTCTCACTAAGTTAACTCTGAGCACAAATAGGTGTTGTGCACCTAATATGCACAGTATTCCTGTAGCTGAAACTAAATATTGGAATAGTCCCAAGTACTTGTGAAGTGCCTTGGAATTTCTGGTGTCAGATTACCTTAAATGCAAGATGCTTCCTAGTGAGAAGACACTTCCTCTTATTTTTGTATGGGATGGATAGATAGATGGCTTAAGTAGCTGAGAAAACTGCTGCAATGAGGAAAAAGGAGGGTCTCCAGTCATCTGGAGGAACTTGCAAACCTCTTCAGAATCTTCTTAGTAGTGTGCAGGTGTGCATACACTGGCAAAATTAAACTAAATGCTGGAATGTGATGCCACTGGAGGGGGATTGCTGAATTAAGTAAACAAAGCATGTTTTAAAGTATTCAAACTTGGATTTACATAGACCACAGGAAAGCATCAGCTGGCTTTATTTTTGCTTAGTATCTTGAGAAATCCTAATATCAAAAGTATATTTAATAGAGTAGAAAACAGTGTACTGTCAGCATAACTAGTTTCCATAATCAGTTTTTTAAAAAAGACATCTTTGACTTGAGGTGCATAAAAAGAACAATTAAAATCATGTTAAGCTTTTCAGATAACAATTTATCTTGCCCTTGCTTATATAAAAAAGGGGCAATGCAGTGCTATATCTGGATCTGTTTAATTCTGAGAAAATCTATAAATGCTCCTTTGCATAGGAGCAAGGATGGAGGCATGTCAGATAAAAGACCTGTGCCACTGCTGCTGCTCTCTGAGCTGAAACTAACTGTTAGAGCTCCGAGGTCTTTAAAAAAACTATGTTTTGAGATATTAAAATATGCTTATTTAACTTAGTGTACCTTAAGGTGCAATACCTAAGAAGCTGAGCCTAAGACAGAAGGGTGAGCTGATGTGCAGACTTGTTTAAATGTTGTTCTGTTTAAATGTTTGTGCAACCTGTGGACCAGCAAACTTGATTAGAGCTGAATTTGTGGCCTGCTATGGGAAAGCAAAACAGTTTGACTTGTGCTGTCATCCCATGTGTCATTAATTCATATGTGCTGTGAAGGCTACTCTGAGCAGGAAGCAGGTTTTAATTGTGTATCTACACGGCACAGCTGGCAATCCCCAATTACAGCTTAGGTATCATTATTCCACCTAAAGAGTAATCAAAGTCCTATCTCATAGAATGAAGTTTTAGGAGTAAATGAGATGTTTGAAGTGGTATGTTAGTGTTGCATGTAAGCAGACCTTCAGTCTCTAAAAAATTCCAGCTTTAACAGGAGTCCCTGGTATACTGGCACTCTGACTAGCCAAATTCCAAAGTGGTCATTTATTTGCAATGGTTTAACAGGTCCTAGAACAAATTCCAGATGTTTCACCTCTACTTTCAGTCAATTCTCTGGAAAGCAAGATACTTTTTGCTGAATGTGTAAGTAGTGTTGAAGTTAGGTTTCAGAAACGTTTCTTATGACAAATTAGACCCTGAATTTACCAGTGCTGTTAAAGTCTAGTGGTTCAAGCAACATTCAGGTTAGTGTTAAGTGATCTTGGCACGTATGGGTTTGATCTGAGCCAGACTAATAGGTCAGAATCTGCTGCTTTTAATCTGCAGTTTTTAATCAGAAACAACATCTATTTGTAGGCTAGAAATAAAACTTGTTTTAAAACCATCTTAAGAATGTCAAGTACCTGCTCTTCTTCAAAGCATCTCTTTTTATAAAAGGCATAAAAACTGAAATACTTTGATTTCCTGATATTTTTCTGTATATGATCTTATATTGCGCTCTAAATATTTTAGTTTTGAACTCCTAGGTATCAGCAACGCAACAAATCAATATGAGGTAGCTTCACTACAGCTGTTTGTGGCCGGTATATTTGAATACATATATGAACTAGAAAATAACTTCTATGGAATGGAAAGTTTCAATGTTTCAGTCCTGGCTTAAAGCCCTGACATCATTTATGTAACCCTGCATTCTTGTACTTCTTGAAGTAAAGAATGCTACCAACATAATGCACAGAGTGTGACCTGGGGAAGGAGATAAAAACTCTGACAAATTGTAAAAGCATATAGAAATTTTATCTTTGGAAGCAAAAGTGACGAGTCTGTTCTGCTTCCATGCTCTTGGGGCTTTTTCAACTTTTTTTGTGTTTAGTGTACAAGTCTCATTTATGTAACTAGTGGACTATCTTAAGAGCTTTAGACCCTGCCACACTTGGCCAAGTTAGGTGACTTAAAGGTGAAAGGCTTCTGTTACCCATTTTCAAACATACAGAACCAGTTTGGTAATGTCCTTGTGCCCTAATAGAAATGGTAGTGAGGAGGAAGAGGGTAACAGAAGCATGAATCAGTTTGACCCATATTGGATTTACTATGGCAGCGAGTGCTGTAAAATTAAGACTGTTTGTGAGGACTAAAGTGATGGACAAAAAGATTCAGATTGCCGGTAACTTAATCTATAACTCACTGAGATTAACTTTACTCAACTGTATCTTTTTTCCTACACTTATATCCTTAAAAGCTTTAGTTACTGTTCACTATTGGAAGCTATAGCAATATAAACATGTATTTAACTGGTAGTCAAAGGTAGTGCTTGTGCAGCAGAATTTCTAACTGAGATAGAACTGTACAAAGATGCACTCTTTTAGCTCTAGAAAAAAATGAAACTTCTCACAGCTCATCAAGCAGCTATCATGTGGGCCACATAGATACTACAAACTGAGTCCTTCTGAGTTAATCATGTGCTGTAAGCTTCTTGCCTGTGCACAGTATTGGAATCTCTGCAAAGGCCAGAGGTTAGTCTCAGATAAGTGTTGAAAAGGAAATGCAGTAGCACCCTTAGGCTTGTCCTAAAAGTGGACAAAGAGCACTTCATCAGTTTGTTATGGCTTTAGTGTGACAATTGTCATAGCACAAATACCAGTCTGGCATATGTTTTCCAATGACTTCATGCAAATACTAACACTGCTGTGCAATATATTGAATATATTTTAACCTCCTGTTAAAAACACAGGTGTTTGTCCTGTGGGAAAGTAAAGGCTTTTACATGTCCCTGCATATCTCAGCATTTGGGCCAGTTGAAATATGCAACTAAATGTCTTCAGATTTGCTTCCATCTAGCTGTACAGACAAACAAAAGAGCAGCAAAACTTTAGAGAACCACAAAAAAATATTGGTTTAAAATACTTCTAATGGGCCTGCCTCTTCTCATGCTTTCAAAAGACATGTTAGACTATCTAGACAGTCTAATATTATGGTCACCCTATAAACAGCAGGGTTTCTGCTACTTAAGGAGCTTACTACTGTGATTTTTCTGTTACCTTAGACTGACTTGTTCTCTGACAAAACATTTCCCTCTTTTAAAGTGGTGTGAGAACCTGTTGGGATGAACTCTGATGGAACCAGCTGAAATACTAAAGGAGTAATAAAGCCCTGCAAAAGTCCATGTTAGGCTCTTGTGTAGGAGCACAGGTGTATTTTTGCCAAACTTGGATGCAATACTTTCTGCAGGAGCTGGTGCATTCAGATTTTCTGGCTTTTTAGTAGAAACACTTTGGTCTCATTCTGAGTTACTTGCAGTATATCTCTTAGGTGCAGTTTTTACAGAATGTCTGGAAATGCCATCCTAGTAAAGGATCTGTACTTATTGGTGTAGGCTCTATTGGGAGGAAGTAAACCTTGAGTGATGTAGCTTTGATTTTTAAGTTTGTTCTGTCTTTCAATTTAAATGTGAGTTTCCTTAGATGGAAGTGCCTAATTTTGCACTAGATGCAGACAACTCACTTCTTTACATTAGACAATGAGAAACTGAAATGAAGTGAATTCTAGTGTTCCTGCCTATGGCAGGGGAGTTGGAACTAGATAATCTTCAAGTTCTCTTCCAATTCAAACCATTCTATGAAGTCTGTGGCTTAACTAGCTGTAGCAACAGGAAACTGTTTTTTTTCTAATTAAGTGAAAACTTGATTCAGGAAATACCAATGACAGCCCAGAATTCCTTGGCTCACAGTGTCTGATACCTCTTGGTGGCTCTGGAAGTGTATTGGATAAGGCAGCTTGTCCTGCTTCTAGTATTAGATTTAATATCATTTCTCCTTATTAGGTGCCTAAACCTGTACATCAGCCAGCTGCCGAATTTTGCTCTACTTCAACTCTTCCAAAAGACCCAGTATTGAGAAGGGAAAAACTTCAGGATCTGATGACTCAGATACAAGGGACTTACAACTTCATGCAAGTAGGTTTTTCTCTGCTGTTGTAGCACAAAGCTCCTGTTCCTACTGGGTTAGGGAAAACAGTGCTGACAATGTGTGTTGGCACTGAATGAATGAATTTAGCTCTAATTAGCTAATAGCAGCTTGTCAAGTGAGAATGTTTCATTTGTATCTAGAGTTTAATTTTTTTCTACCCACCGGTGATCTTTTTTTGAAAGGAGTCCATTCTGGATTTTGATAAAGCTTCACCAAGTGCCATTGGTTCATCCCAACCTCCTTCAGTTACTCCAGCAAGTAGTCCTGTAGGTAGGTGATACTATAAGTGTAAATGATATGTAAAATTTTGCAAGCACTAACAGGGTTTGCTTTGGCTATAGATCAATAGGCCTGGTGAAGACAGCTTCTTTAATTACAAAGAATAGACCATGCTAAAAGACTGGGTGGATCTTGGGCTGTAGATCTCAATTACCCAGTTTATTAATTTTTTTCTTAATCTGGGAAGTGGTATATCTTCTGTGGTAAAAATATTTTTATCATTGAATACCTGCCCTCTTTTACCAAAAACCTGAAGTGTTCAATTGGGTGTAGTTTGCTGATGCTGAGTTTAAATATTTGCAGTCCACATGGTAAAAATAGTTTGTATCTGCACATACCAAATGTTTAAAAAAACAGAACTGCACACTGAAACTATATGTAGTGTTTTGAATTTAAATGTTGCTTAATGCATTCTATTTTTACAGCTTCAAAAGAGCAGAAACTGCCAAGTCAGAGTGATTTTCTTCAACAGCCTCTTCAGGTAAGTTGAAGTTAGGACTGCCCTGAGGAGGCAGAGGTTATTTGCCAGCATGGACTTATACTTGAGTTGTATTTCATACAACCTAGTAGCTTGTGAGTCTAAGATCACTCAAATGCTGACAAAGCTGGCTGCTCTTCTGGTTGAAAAGGGACAAAAAGTGCTTGAAATTTCTTGAAGTATGTTGAAGACATGCTATTTTACTTATATATTTTACCTACGCCTATTTTACTTATAGATTCAGATCACAGCTAGTAGTTGTGTGCAGAAGAACAGCTAGTTTCTTTCCTAGGTAGTGCATGTTTCCATTTTCAAGATCCTTACACCAGAGGTTGTGTCTCAAGTTTGGTAATTGTGGTTAAATGAACCTTAAATTCACTCACTGTGCTTGCGTGTCTTGTGACTTTTGCTTTTAAATATGTTTCCTTGCGACTAACAAGAATTTCTAAAAAACCGACTAACTGGTCAAAACACTTCAGTCTCTGCCTTATTGTGAGGTTTACTTGGACATGCTCAGGGTGTGAGTCTTAATGAAACCAAACATTTACATTTGATATTTTCGAAACCTTATCTCTGTCTTCTCTCCTTGCAAGCCTGCTGCTTCATCCATGGCACTGCATGGTTCAAACACTTCCTTAGCATCTGCTGATCACGCTCTTTCTGGCTCTGAAACTGAAGACTTGGTGACACCACAGGTACCACACCCTGGGGTTCACTGGCATTCAGATCTGTGTGACAGCCAGCCCTAACTGAAAGCTGAGCTGGGGCCCTCCTGTGTAGCTGTACTTGAACAACATACAGGGACAGAATGCAAGTGACAGCACAGTGTAGCCTGCAATCTGGAATACTTAAAGATGGGTGGAAAAGTCTTGCTAATACTGCATGGCTGCAAAGTGAACAGTCTGCTTCTTGACAAAGGAAGGGTGTGGGACAAAAAGTGCTCACTAAAAAGTGTGGTGCACATTCTTGTGTGAACATGGGAGCAGCATAAATATTTGCTTTGGTTGCAGTGTAGAATATTCCCTCTAATGATGACAAAGAGGTTACATAAGTTGGGATGGGTATTGTCATGAAACAGCAGAACCTGTGTGTAACCTAAAGACTGAGATGTTCTCTCAAGCACTAACTGAAAAAATACTGATAATCTGGCTTCCTGATGTTCAGCTAAGATCTAAAACTTTGTTTGCTTAACTGTGTTTATGAGCCGTTAAATCTTCAAGATGTAGAGCTGAAAAGTTTCAATTTATGCAGATCACTGTCTTAAGGATCTCTTGTGAGTTGTGTTGTGTTCAAGAACACAGATTGGTCTTTCCTGTTGGACTATAATTCAGAGCATGTAGATTATAATGGTAAATGTTCTTTTTTTTTTGCTGATGTACATGTTGTCAGCATACTGTGTATGTAGTACTTACTCTATTTCTTAATATACTATATAGCTGATTGTAGTGCTTTGCCAGGGCTATTAGTCTTACTACCTCTTCAATCAGCAGTTTTGTCCCAATTCTTGACACCTTCTCTCACTTCTGCAGTGCCATGAGACTCCTTGTGCTGACAAGAATTCAATAATTTTGGTGTTCAGTATGCATCCAGAAGGCTTGTGGTGTGCTATAAATTAGAACATCTGATTTAATGGAATGTTTGGAGGTTTCCTGCAAATTTATTGTTTGGAATTTGGGTTGCTTATGCCCAGCCTATTTCTAGTCCCTTCAGCTTGAAGTCTAGTGTCTGTCTTTCTTTCCAGTAGATAAGCAGTAGAAAAAACAGTAGATAAGCAGTAGGTAAGTTTTTGTCCCAGCACAACCAGGGAATATGCTACATGGTGACAGTGCTCCTCCTGGTGTGCAAGTACATCCCAGTGCTGTGTGAGGCACTGTGATGTGTACATGGTGAGCACAGGACTGGTAGTCTTTAGCCCTAGTCTCCATATTTAAGTATTAAGCAACTCCTAAACTTATTACAAGTGTGAGCTAACTATAGAGTATGCAGACTTCGCAAAGCCTTCTTCAGCAGGGCTTACCAGAAGCTCAGCATATCTTTCCATTTAATTCAGTGAGACAGATGTTGCAGACTTCACTGTAAGTGCTTGAAGCAATCTACTGTTCTTAAAATGATCTGACTTTGCTCAGCTAGTTGTACAACCGGTTGTGTAAGAAGAGTAATCTGAATCTCTAAAGCTAATTACTTGAAGCTTTGGTTAAGATGACTAGTGCCTTGACTTTGGACTTAATGTTTGTGCTGGTCTTTTAAAATCTATTTGTTTCAACTTTTGCACTGGTGTTCCATAGCTTTACCAGAACTCTGTGGTACTACTTGTAATAGCAGGTGCATTATGGCTTCTTCTAGGCATCAGCATCACTTTCTCAAGAGAATGAGAAATATACTTCCCAGCCTCTGTATCAGACAAGTTCACATATTTCTGAGCCACTGATACCTAAAAAGATTGAAATTGCCCAGGTGAGCTATCACAAGTAAGGTAAATATTTAAGTTGCTGAAAGGTAAGTAAGGCTCTAGACATGCTCCTTTTGACTCCTGATTCCTATAAATATTAGTGTTCTAAATCAACACTTCATTTTGCCATCTGCACAGCTGAGGCCTAATGCTGGTTAATGCTTTGTCTGGACAACTCAGCATTGTTTCTAATCTGAAGCATAATTAAGTTGGAAAGGGAAAAAAAAATCAGACCCCTAAATTTCCTAAGTTCCTCCAGAAAAGAGAAGTAATTTTTAATATCAGCCAAAGAATCTTCTTTTACTAAACAGAACAGAAAGCATTCTGTGTGTCTTTAGTGGTAGGGAAAAATACCTAATGTCTCTTTATTGTGATATTATTCCAAAGAATGGTATGTATAGTAGCTCATAGGCACATTTCACTTAATCAGCAGAGACTGCAATAGAAGTACTGTTTGCTGAGGATGCACAGCAAGATTTGAAATTGTAAGCAAAAGCTATTTTGTAGCTCTACCATGTCCAAATGTCATCCTGTAGAAACTGCTGACTTCTGTCAGTCTAGGCTTTAGAACAAATTAACTGCTTCTGTTACTGCCTGATAATTATCAAGTGACCTTTCATTACATTTGTTCTTCCCCCAGGCATCTATTCCCCTCCCAAGTGAGCCACAGTCACCATTGCCTACTTCAAGCACCCCCATGCCATCAGTGCCACCAGCGCAAAGCTTTCAGTCTCCTCCAGCAAGCAGCAGCTCTGTCACAATAACAGCAGCTCCCTTTCAGGCTATGCAGACTGTAAGTATGTAACACACAGAATTGACAGGGATGTGAATAACTGGGGACAAGCACTGAGGAACTGGTTCCCCTTGGAACAGTGCAGAACTTGATAGATCATTTTGTTTTAACAATAAAACCTAGATTAGTCCTCTGGTTTTCTAATGCCTTCAGAAATTAAAACAGATCATCTAAGAACAAGGTTTTGCTCTGTATAGTCCCAAAAAGCTAATACTAGGATATCTAAGAGGAACTAAGAGGGAGAAGTCAGGCCTGAAATCAACAGATTTATAGCTGTGCCCTAAAGTAAGGTTGACTGTATGTATACTTTTCTTGGGAAAAGATTTCAAGTAAAACAGACTTCACTGGAGAAAGGGAATCCTGAAGTATGTAGCTGTTAGGAAAAAATGCTTTCAGAAGCCTGAGTTTGTCTTGCTGCTTTTTATACTGTTTGCTTCAGTGGGGTAAAACTCAGTCCAATGGAATCATGGAAAATGTGTTTTTGGTAAGACTGGTGCTGCTTATTATCCTGTGTTGTTACCAAGTAGTCAGTATACATATCCAGAAATAGACCAAACAGTCTGAGATGTTCACTGCAAATACAGAACATCACTAATGGTGTATGGCCTGAAAAAGTACTATCAAACATTGTTACTTCCTGGTAATATGCAGTGCAGGCTTGGAGAGGTTTCAGAGGAAGGATCTCCATTTCATTAAGTGCAGAGAAGGCAACATTATTTACTCCTCTGGTACATTCTTTTCAGAAGATGATAGAAACATTAATTTAATGTTTTCCTCAAAAGTAAGCTTTGGATTCTCCAAAGGCATTCTCCATTTTAACTAAAGTACCAGTGCAGTTCACAACCAGATGGATAATCTCTGTCTTGCAGTACTGAGGTGTATGTGATAGGAACTGGTGGAAGAAGGTAGCTAATAGCCTTTCAAATCACAGGAGTCAATTACTAAAACTTCTGTGACATCCTG
>VZTN01030917.1:519628-534428 GCA_013400515.1 Erpornis zantholeuca
TTGTCTGTGTTCAGAGTGCTTTGATCATAACAATACTGCAGAAAATTCACTTGAACTAATGCAATGTTTTCAGAGATGTTAAATGTCCAAGATTGCTCTTGGGATTTTTGGGTAAAATTGGCAAATATCTGTCAGTAAGTCACAAGGATATTCATTCATCTCGTAGTGGTAGAAATCTTTAGCTTTGCAGTGCGATGTTTTTTTCTTCCCTACATTGCTTAGATTCTCATTCCTGCCAGGAAAACATGGGCATTGGACTTGAGTAGAGAGCCAGGATGGTTACTTGCCATACAGTGGCCTTCCAGTGACAGTAATGGAAGTATTGAGTTGAATTCTACCTGTAACCCTCTCTGTAGGACAAAGCAGACCATTTGATACATATACTTCAGGATGTGGGTGTTGACAGCCTGAATGCCCTGCATTCTCAAATTTCTTCTAGCAAAAGGATTAGCTTTGGATCATTTATTTACCAGATGAAGTGATCAAAAAAATTTTTTAAAAGCCACCATAAACAACAAAGCTTGTTTTATTTTACAGTGGTTCAAAATTTATGCTCACTTCAGTATCATGAAGTATTTCCATGCTGCCTCTTAGGGGCAATACTGGGTTTCTTGACCCTGGAAAATGTATTCATTTATTTTTTTTATTATAGGGGCATCTGCAAATGGCAAGAATTGTCAACCAGTTAAGCTGTTTCTTGCATTATCTAGCTGTGGCTTTTGCCAAAGTCTGTCTTCAGAGAGTTTATAGTCTCGGAATGTGGTTAGATACGCAAGTAGATACAGTATGAGTACTGCTGGCAGCTCTTTATGTGAAATTTAGATCCTTTTAATCAAAATAGACTTTGCCTATTTGATATTGATACTAGTTGTCACTTTTGACAGCATTATTTCTGGTAATTGTGTTATTGGCTATAAAGTAATATTGGAGTGACTGAAGTCTGGTTGATTATATTTAACTAACAGTAATATCTGCTCATCATTGTACTGCCCAGATTATAACATTTGAATGACAAGACTCATTTAGGTTAAGTGTTCAATTTACTGAAGGGGCGGATGATGTCTAATATGGTGTTTGAGTGGAAAGTAGTGTTATATCAGGTTCCAAGACATGTATGAACACCCAGGTTGTTCCCAAATGTGAATATCTCATCTCAGTATAGGCTGTCCCAGCTTCAGGTCAAGCCGTAGGACAGAGAGTGGATTTCCCATAGAAGGAAAATAGGTTGTTGTATGGTACTTGTTCTGCAAGTACCATACTATCATACTCTACTGATAAGGTACAATAGCTATGGCCAATCAAACTGTTCCTAGCTACATAAACAGGAGTGTGTTCTGTAAGTTTGCTGAGAGAGAAAAGAATGGGTTGATGTATGATGTTTTTGATTATTTCCAAGAAGCAGTTGGTGCTCTAGAAATATGCTAAAAAGCATATGGATTTAAACCACAGCATAGCAGGGTGGTGGCATTAGGCAGAGACTTCAGCTGGTCATGCTAAACACTTGTTTTCAAATATGTTGTAGGTATTTAAAGTGAATGCACCACTGCCTCCACGTAAAGACCAGGAAATTAAAGAGGATTCTTCGTATTCAGCAGGATATAACCAGAGTTTCTCCACAGCAAGTACACAGACTCCTCCTCAATGCCAGTTGCAATCTTCTCATGTTGCAGAACAAACCTCTCTTTCACAAGAATCTCTGTCTTCAGGTGAGACCTGCACTTGGATCTGTATTTCAAGTAGTCTTTAAGTATGTTCAGTTTATAATAGTATTTAAATTCACCATCATGTTCTGTGAGTTCTTCTAACCCAGTGAAATTCTTAACAGGTGCTACATAAATGTCTAACATTAGGCATACATCAACTTTAATGTAGTTGATTGTATGTAAATTTAATTTCAAAACTGCTTGCAGGATGAAAGGCTGGTTCAAACTTGTTTCTATATTAGATGAACAGACTGTTGTCACTTAAATGCCTGCATTTCCCACTAGGTGAGAAATTCAAGTATGTGCTGATACTTGCCAGTCAAACAATTATTTGCTTGGAATAGCAGTGATATTGAAATACTCTTATTTGGAACTATTAATTTGGTCTCTGGTAATAGAGCTGTCAGTGCTGGGAGCTGCTGAATGCTAATTAAGAAAGCTGGGATAAGTTTTCAATCTGACCTGAGAAATACCAAACTAGTAAGTAAGTGGTCTTGAGCTGTTGCATTCGACACAAACCTGACCTACTTGCCATTCAGGTAGTGCACCAGGTGGATTTGTGTAGCTGATGCTAAATTTGACATGAAACTGGCCCCTACTTATCTTGAGGTTTTAGGATGAAAAAAAGTGACAGCTAGGGATCTGTATTCATAAGGCTGTTTAATGAAATGGCTCAAGGTTGTTTAAATCTGCTGTTTTTCTGCCAGAGATTTTCACAGGTCTTAGACTAGAAACAGACTGATAGTGTGTGAAGTCAATGAGACATTAAGAACTCAAAAGAACAGTGTAAGTGTAGCAGTCAGGAAAGCATGTTTAGCTTCAGTGCTCCTTCTCATCTCTGAGACTACAGGTAATAAGCCTTCTGTACTTTTTAAATGGAAAATCATAATTTTTTGATTAGCCTTGTTCAGGCTCTGCACACACTTCACATGGGGATTTATACTGTTGTTCTGGATCAATTTTAAGCTTTTTGGATTGAAATAGAGCATGGTCTTGTGGAAGTACATTTATGGTTACAAGGTTTGTATTTAAAGCTAACCACTCACTCACCCCTGTGAGTGAAAAGCATTCTTGAACACATTTTGCTTGGAGTTGAACTGCCTAATATGTCGTAGGAATCTCTACTGAAGAGACTTAACCCAAATATCTCCTTTCCATAGTTATCTTATTGCTATCTAGGTGTGGTGGGGTTTGTCTCACTGTTTCAATGTGAGATGAATGGGATGTCAATACTGAGGTGATCTAGTTTATCAGTGAAAATTCTTAATCAAATGTTACTTGATTTTAAGCTAGACTGTGTTTTTTCATGCTGCTGGCAAGCTTGTTCTCACCTATGCTACTGACTCTTGTTGAATGCATTAGGGGCTTACACTGAGAGCCTGAGCTGTCTACAGTAGATTTTAGCAAGCACTCTACAAAACAAAGGGAAGGATCCAATCACCTAAATGAAGTTAATGAAGGGACAGAAGAACAGAATATTCAGAGCAGCTTAATTGGTCTCTGAATTTCCTAATGCTGCCCTTGCTTCTCTGTGGGGTAACTTACTGCAGTTATAAAAAGCTTTGAATTCATCTGTGCCTTCTGTTTTAAGCAGTGAACTATCAACCTGATGGAGCTGTTCCTGTTAGCAATGGTAGCCTTGCCTTTTATCCAGCACAGGCCAATGTTATTCCCAGACCCCCTCAGCCTTACCTCAACAGTCGTGGGTCTGTCAGAGGATCTGCTAGAGGTGGAAGGTCACTGGCTAACTCATATCGCTCCCCTGGTGGGTACAAAGGTATGTCTCTATTTACTATCATTGTAGAAAAGATTTCATGTACTGCCACTAGAAAGTGATTTAACTCAACACAGTATTAAGTTCATGTTCTATATCTGAAACATCTCAAGACTCCATATGAAACAGCTCAAAACAACACTGTGCAAAGAATGGGGCCCTCTGTTGTAGAATTTAAGGAAGTTCATTCTGACTTTTATTTGTGGTCCCTGTATTTGAGATGTCAGGCCAAATGGCAGAGCAATTTCATAGTTTATGAAGATCTTTCTATCTTATGAAGATAGAAACTTTCAGTAACATGTTATTAGATTACACATACAGACTTTTCTGGTGGCAATTCCGCTTACTGTTCTGAACTTTTTACCCACTTTCTCTTGGCATCTTGCTGACAAGCTGGGCAGGCATCTTTCTCTTCAGATTTCACTTGCAGTGTTTGCCCAAAATGAGGTATTTTTTGCTTAGTACTTTAATATTACCAGCAGAAACCAGGATGGGGGAGAGCCTCCCAGTAGTGAAGAGCCCTTCTAGATTAATAACAAACTGAAGAGTTTTAAGAGGTGGCTTATGTGGTCTCTGGAGATTAGTTATTCTTTCGCTGCTAGCTGAAGTGGTATAGAGAGTTTCAGCTGACTTTAAGCAGTTCCTAAATTAAGGTTCTTGGTAGCTACCAGCTGCAGCTTGTGGCCTATTCCCCTTTGAAGTGGAAGGGCAGTTAGTCCGTGATAGGTGCTTCAGTTGTTGGGCTGAGCCTGCTCAGTGCCTTGTAGGAACTTGTACCAGATGATGAGTTTTATAGTTCTGACTTAACAGCAGTCCAGGGTTTGGTGGTGTCTGCTATGGAATTGCTTGCAGCTCTGCTTTGGTAGTTAAGTAATAGCTTAAGTGAATAAGTTAATAGCTAAAGAAGCAAAATATTATAGTTGCACCTAAATGTATAACAGAAATAGCTCAGGGTATGTAATAGCAAAAGAAAGTGTTTCTTAATTCTACCTTAAATCCCATTTCTGGATTTAGTAAGCTTTTCAGCTATTCTGGGACATCTCATTAGTATCACAGGCAATGGGTAGGGCCTGATGTTAGTATTTTTAAAGATGCCATTTTGATATAGCCACAGTGTGTAAGTTATGAGTAGCTAATGAAATGCATTTGTTACAGGAGCAGCAAGGCTCCTATTTCATTCCAAATTTAAGAATAGCTGTGTTACTGCATAACTTAATGTACATACTTGCTGAAAAAAGAGCTGTAGTTATATTCTGGACTTGTACTGTAAATCAAACAGTGAATGATACTAAATAATCAACTTTATTTGAACAGGTTTTGATGCTTACAGAGGTTCACCTTCATTAACTAATGGCAACTATGGCCAGCTACAGTTTCCTGGTAGAGATTATGCTGGCATGCCATATTCTCAGAGGGTAAGTATTTACTTTATTTCCAATAGCCTTCCACTGTACAGGAGCCAAATCTTCTAACATGGTAGTTTTTCATTATCTTAACAGGTGAACTATTACTTACAAGCTAGAGGTTAGTTTTGTTTCATAGACAACAACCCTTTTGTGGAATGGTAGACAGCAGCTGAAATAAATCCGTTCAGAGGTAACCTCTGTGTATGACAGGTTGATTTTAGTCTGAAAGGAATCTTTGAAATACAAACAGATGGTAAATAACATATGTGAATCTGGTCTATTATTTTAAAAGTTGATTCACTAAAATGCCTCTGTAATGTAAAATAACGAACTCCTAAATGGACTGGCTGAGAATGTGGTTAGGCAAAAAAAAAAGTAAGAAGGCAAAGGTTCCTGGTGTGAGGAGGGTCTGTTGGTGTCTTCTGTGCAGGCTCAAGGACTTTGAACAGACTTGAGATTTAAGGGTAGTTCTCAGTAACCTCAACTGAATCCATAGTTCAGAAGCTAACTTGCTACAACAGCCATCAAAATAGATCTTTAATTTAATACAAGCTATTATAAGAGTAAATTTCCATAAGTAAAGCTGTTTATCTGTATCTTGTTTCTGAACTCTGTCACTGTCTATTCTTGAGATTGGACACGTTGTGCAAAAAAGTGTATTTGCCTCACTTGAGTTCAGATTTCCTTATAGCTATATTCCTAACACTTCTCTTTTAGGATGTTAATTACCAGCAGTGCTATAAACGAGGTGGGATAAGTAGTGGTCCTCGAGCAAATTCAAGAGGTAAGGCCAACATCAGTGGTCCAATATGTGTTTGAGCATTGCAGCTGGGGTGTTACTGGGAACAGTGTGAAAAGCAGAGTACTGTCACTCACTAAACAGATCGAGCTTGGTGTAAATTGGCCAAGCTTAGGTGGAGGCTTGAGTGCTGTTCTTACACAGCATTGCACAGCAGAAGATTTAATTTCACTATTCTCAGTTCCGAAGTCTACGTGTAAAAGTTCTGACACAATGGTACCTTACTGAACTTTGTAATTTGCAAATAACTTGACTAGGAAAGCACACACAGGGTGGTTCCCTGTGTTCAGGGAAGAAGCACTGGGCTTTTCCCCTTAATTGTGTAGCCTCCCCTGATTCTGAGTAGGCTATCACATCAGAGGCTTTGTAAAAGAATTTTTTTCTATGAGAATTTATTTGATAATACAGGCTTACTCTGTATTTCCATAGTGGAGTATAAAACCTAAAGAAATAAGTAACACTAGTTGCTTGAGTCCACGCATGAATAGCATGTGTCTTGAAGAGCTGGAAACAAGATGATTTGTTCCTACTGTAGGTGCTGCAAAAAGATGGACTTCCAGAGTTACAGGTGAGAAGTGAGGTGAAGAGTAGCTGTAGATGGCTATTTTAGAGACTACAGGGAAATTATGGCCTATGGTGGAAGCTCTTTTAGGATAAAGCAGGTCATATCCTACTTTGAGGGATGATTCATAGAATATACTTCGGAAGAGAATTGAAAATGAGTTCATGGTGACTTAACAGCTGATGGAAGTATTCATCAGCATTAAGATCTCACAGCAACTTCACTTCTTTTACTGTTTGTTTTAAGGTGTTGTTTTCCAGTGGAAATAACAATGGTTTGCAACTTGAGTGTGACTGCTCTAAATTTTCCAGATTTATTAATGTTTTCATTATAGACCCTTATAACATGGATCTTTGAAAAGATTAACAGCTTTAATTTGGGGAGTGAGGTGCAGAAAACTTAAAAGCAACTCTAGTTTGTCAAACTTCAAATATTCTAGCATCATAAGTTGATAAGGTCTACTAGAAATGCAACTACAGAAGAACAGTGCTGAGTAACCTGAAGGTTCAGATCTTGAAGGTGACTTGGCTCTCACTTTGTCAATGTTTCCAGCAGTTAGATTTTATTTCCCCTCAGTAAGATGACATATGGGACATACTAAAGCTAAAAAAATTGCAACCTACTGCCCTCTCTTATTTAGAAGTATAAGAGTAATTGTTCATAGCTCAGTTATGTCCCATCCTGCTTCATGCAAGTGTGATGAATGTATGCCAGCTTCACAGTTCTGTTCTTACTTGGGGTCCTTTGACAACTTGCAGTGACTGAAAGATCAATCTGCTGCAAAGCCTTGCCGGACACTTGCTGCTTAAGACAATGTCTGCAGGCTTAAGGGTATCCTGGTTTAATACTTACAACTGCTAATGGTTCTTAACAGCAGGGTGGAGTGACTCCTCTCAGGTGAGCAGCCCAGAACGAGACAATGAGACCTTTAACAGTGGGGACTCTGGGCAGGGAGACTCCCGCAGCATCACCCCTGTGGATATACCGGTGACGAGCCAGGCTGCCACCATACTCCCAGTGCACGTCTACCCGCTCCCACAGCAGATGAGGGTCGCCTTCTCTGCCGCTCGAACATCCAACCTGGCCCCTGGAACTCTAGACCAGCCCATTGCATTTGACCTGTTGTTGAACAACCTCGGAGAAACTTTTGATATCCAGCTTGGTAGGTTCAACTGTCCGGTGAATGGTACCTATGTCTTCATCTTCCACATGCTGAAACTGGCTGTCAATGTCCCGCTGTACGTGAATCTCATGAAGAATGAAGAGGTCCTCGTGTCAGCGTATGCAAATGATGGGGCTCCTGACCATGAAACAGCTAGTAACCATGCAGTCCTGCAGCTCTTCCAGGGAGATCAGATCTGGCTACGGCTGCATCGGGGAGCCATCTATGGAAGTAGCTGGAAATACTCCACCTTTTCGGGATACCTCCTTTATCAGGACTAAAATCCAGTGCGATGTTTACAAAAGAGCTGCTCCAAACACCTTGGTGAGGGGGGTGGGACTAGCTTTGCACTTACTACTGACTTTATAGAGGATATGTGGTTCCATTATTGGGGGGAAATGGTGGTCCTGTTTTGCAAGGTGAAATCATGGAGTTGGGGTACTGAATCAGCACTAATTTGGCACTTTATCAGTTGTGATGTAGCCTTGCTAATAAAGCTGTGAATGTATATTGTTTGCACTTACCCTAAACTGTATTAATGTCCAGCTTACTACACTATTGATTGCCTCAAGTATGGGCTATTCACAATGCCTTGTTGTGCCTCAATAAAACAAGTTAATATGCATTTTAGTATTAATCTTGCCCGTGGTTTTAATTTTAAGACATATACTGACTTTTTTCCTGATGTGGGGTGTACATGAATATTACATAGAACTGGTCTCCAAGTTTCAATAATTTAGGATAATTTGTGTTTAACTGGGATTATTTGTTTTAGTTCTTGCTTAATGCCATTCTCAAGAGTGTTACCTTGATGAAAATTAATTCAAGATTTAGTTACCTTTTTCCTTTTTAACCAAAAGGTCAAGAAATTACAAGTGCAATGCTACATGCTTCATTAGGACTACTTCTTTTAAATATATACCCTATCAAAATCTAGCATGCTCATAGCATCGGTCCTTCAGCAGTGATGTAGCTGAAATTCTTAAACCTGAAAACAGTCACTGAAGGGGCTGGCTTACACTGTTACTCAGCTGCAATATATTTCAAAGTTAAAATTCAACTTCATGGAGCATAAATGTATATGGCTTTCCCCCTGCATGAGACTTTAATCAGATTTTTATACAGGTTATTTCCTCATTTCAGAGAACTGCTGAGGAAGAACTTGGTATTTGTTGTTGAAGCCTGGTGGTCGCATTTCAAATCAAACTTGGATACAAATGCTAGGAAACATTTCTGAACTCCCTTTCTTACAGCTCTTGGGCTGTTTCACCAGCCTTCAGTACTCTTGTGGCCTGAGAATTGAACAGACAAATGATGTATGTCCTTGTCTAAGCTGCAGTGTCAAATACTATAAATAGTTTCAATGTTTAAAATGGTAATATGAACTAGTAAGAAGGTAGGTCACACTCTCTCTCCTTTCAAAAGCTTCAGTAGATTGTTTTAGCAGCAGAAAGCACTCATCTGAGTGTACTAAATTAGCCAGAGCACAGGCCTGACTGGTATATCTAAGGCTGAAGCAGAACTAGGCAAAGTGAAAGCAGCTGAGCTTATCTGCTTATTTAAATAGAAGTAAAAACCTAAACTGAATAAACTTCAGGCCTGGTATAAAGCTGCTGTTTCTCATTAAGTGGTTTCACAGCTTCCAACTTCAAACAGTTTGCCTTTGCTACCATGCAGATGCCAAAACAAGTCTGGCATGATTTCGTAAAGTTATTGGCATAAAGACCTTGATTTTGTTCCAAGCTCAGCTTTCTTTTTCATACATATTTTGAGGGTGATCATGCTTCAAGTCTTGGTTTAATTCCTTTTGCAAATTTTGAGAGGAGAAGTTGAGGTATGACAAGCTTTGGGGAACCTAGTTTTTACCACTACAAAAATGTCAAGCCTTAACTGTAGTACACTAAGCTTGTCTTTTGTATTTTTAAACATGCTAGTTCTGACTTTAGCCAACAAAGAGGTTTATTTCTAGAACACTCAATACAGAATAAGTGGCAGTTTAACTAGATGTGAGGTAAACATTTCAAGTTCAGAGCTGTATCTTGTATAAGATGGATTTTTAAATTCCTAGCTAAAAAGAATACACAGTTACAGCCAGAATTGTGCAGGTAAGATGAAATATGAAATCTAATCATACAATTTCTTGACTGTAAAACATGTAATGGATGGTTTGGTGGTTTTTTTTTTTTTTTTAAGTGAAGGTTTTTAGGCTTTATCAGCCTGAATCACAATTTCTACAGTAGTAGCTAATTTAAAATAAAATGTCTGGTTTCGTCATGCTGTTGTTTTATTGAAAAGAATACACAACTTGGAGAAGTCTCATCCCTTAGAATAACTAAAAAATATGATTGGTTTAGTCCTATGGGTTTCTTACATAGTACCTTTTTAGCTAGAACTGCTTGTTTCATTGGTTTCATTGTGTTTCTTTGGATTTGTGAGCAGAGGTTTTAGTAACCTCTGTTACAAAAAGGAGTGTAAGTACAACTGAACAGGTACTGTCCTAAACAAGTCTTCAGACTAGTAGCAACTCAAAAGCCTGTTACTGAACCTTAACTGCTAAGACTGTGTTTAAAAAACACTGCAGAAGACCCAGCAAAGCACCTTTTTTCCATACCCATAGCTGGCCAAAATCCACTGGTAGAAAATTGCTATTCTGATCTCTAAAATAACTAAAAATGTTATGTCATATGATTTTTCCATTATGATAAACACTAGGGTAAGGATATCTTGTTATGCTTTTAGACTAATAATTACTTTTGAAGGCTTCCCAAAGTACTTCAGAATTTTTCAGTGCATTTTCTACTGGCACAGTTTTAGTCTAGTCAGTATGTCCAGTCTAATGACCTACATCTTTATTCTGCTTCTGGGCAAAGCATTTAACAGGTGAGTTTCACAACCTGGAAATACTTCACTGTGTAGTTTTCATGTAAATACTGTCTGACAGTGTAAGTTGTATTTACACTCCTTTTTTCTCAGTAATTGTTAAATGAAGTTGACTGAATTGTTGATTGAGTTAAAACATCAAAGGGGAATCATAATTCTGCTAAATTTCATGTTGATGTCTGCTGTGCACATTGGATACCACCTAAGTTCTCTCTGATTTACTTCTCTTGTGCAGCCTGCTGAAGCAGCCTGCTGAAGATAAACTTCAAGGGTAAGAAACACTGTGTTTGTATTTAGAGTGAGTAAATTTCTGTGTTTTCTTCTCTTGACATCAGTGAAATACTGGAACTACCCTGAAATGGGAGGGTATAATGGTTTGGCTGGGAGAGAGTTAATTTAAATCAGAGTAACTGGTATGGGGCTGTATTTTGGATTTGTGACCAAAACTGTTGATAACTCAGGGATGTTTTGGTTATTGCTGAGCAGTGCTTCCACGGAGTCAAGGTCTTTTCTGCCTCTCACACCGCCCCACCAGTGAGTGGGCTGGGGGAAGAACAAGGATTTGGGAGGGGTTAAAGCTGGACAGCTGATCCCAACTGAACCAAGGGATACCCCAGAGCAGGTGATGTTGTGCTCAGCAGCACAAGCTGGGGGAAGAAGGAGGAGAAGGGAACATTTGAGTTACGGTGTCTGAGATCGAAGTCACTGTTACATGTGATGGAGCCCTGCTTTCCTGGAAATGGCTGAACACCTGCCTGCCCATAGGAAGTGGTGAATGAATTCCTTGCTTGGCTTTGCTTGAGTTTCTGCTTTATCTGTTTAAATTGCCTTTATCTGAACCCACGGGCTTTCTCACTTTTGTCTTTCTAGCTCTTTTCCCTGTCCTGTTGGAGGGGAGTGAGCGAGTGGCTGTGTGGGGCTCAGCTGCCGGCACAGGGCGGTTCAATTGTAACAAAGGATTTCTTAAAGTTTTCAAAGTTCTAATGGACTTGTGACTTTTGTGGGTTTTTTTCCAGGTCATGGAAGTGAGGGGAGACAACGAATAATCTCCCACCACTGCCATGGCTGACTTCCTTGCAGCTAAGGAAACCTCCATCCTTCAGGCTGCAGTGGAGTTGCAGAGAATGTCACTGCTCTGTCCTGCTGGTTCAGTTTAGGTACCTTTTCCTCGATTGCTTTGTTATCTACAGCTGCTCCAACAAAAAAGTCAGTGGGGGAGACGGCTTCAGAATTTTAACTCGGATCAAGGGCTTGTGTCTGGAGAAGTGGAATACATTTATCTGCTGCAGATCATCCTCGCTAGCTCTTTATCAAAACTATACGTGTTTTGTGAAGGGTATGAAAAGCCTGTTTTGTATTATAATTGGAGAAATGCAGTACCATAAGCATGTAAAAATGAATTAACCCTAGTAACACACTTGTTCACAAGTCTCTGATCAACTTAATTTTCTCCCAACTATAAACAATTCTGTTAAGAATTAAAAAAACGTACACATTTGTATTCATGGATTGAACATTTTCTGGCAGTGTTGTACTCAAAAAAATTATATTGTTAAGTACTAATCTGGCTGGAAAGTATTAATTCATACACCTTTTGGGCCCTAGAGTAAGGTTTGAGGTGTGGTTGATACGGAATGAAGGCTTTATGCTAAGTACAGATCCAATCACTTTGTCATTAATTTACTACAATGAAATAATTTACTACATTGAAAACAGTGGTTTGCTTTTAGCCTGTAGCACATCACACAGAGGAGCGCTGTTTTCTTTCTTATGCTTTTTCAGGAGTGTCTCTTATTAACCACAACTTACAACCAGGCGCTGTCCTAAAGGGACGTGGTTGGCATGATAAGGGAGGGGTTGTTCTATGCCAGCAGAGTGTGTTACATGCAGCTGAGACCACACCAGAGTACATTTCAAAGCCACCAAAAGTCAAAGGATGTATTCCAAGTAACCTGCAAGATGTAAGGCTTTTCAAGTTTTTCTCCACCTCCCAAAGTTCTTGAATATAATAGTGTTATCTTGATGGCAACTCTGTGAAGAACCTGGTCTAATTTTTGTTCAGGTCAAACTGGTTACTTTGAAAATCCTTGGTTTGACAGCTGAGTTTTTAAATAAGATTGTTTGTTCTAAATACTTTACAAAACTGTTGTAATAGCACACCTGGAAAGCTTTGGAACTTTAAAAAACCCCACATCTTTGCATTATCTCCCAATCTCCCTGGTACTATCACTCTTTTTTTTTTTTTTTTGTTACTTGCATGCTGGTGCAACTTTGATTTCATTTGTTTTAATTTCTTAATATCTCACTTGTCTCTTCACATTGGATCTTCTGTCACCAGTAGTTAGAGACCTGACAAGAAAAATCTCTCAATTTTACCTCAGATTCTTAATTTGCAGAGTAGAAGGACGGATTTAAAAAACCAAACCATTCATTCCACGTAGATGAAACCCCAAATATTAACATAATCTTTGCTCTTACAAAAAGGCATATGAGTTCTTGCTTATAAGTAGTTACTTTCATAATTAAGTTTTTGAAGTCACCTAAAAATATTTCACTTAATTATTTTTAGAGCCATATAGTCACTGGTATCTATGGAGGTTCATGTTTTCCAGAAAGAAGTACCAGGCATCCAGGAAACCCAGCACACAGGTAGACTACAATGCTTGCAACACTGAAAGTACCATTTTAAGTGCAAGTGGTAAATGCAATAAAATTCTGAAAAACATTTTAGAAAGATGTTATAATACCCTTTAAGTATATTTTATTCTTTATAGATATGTTTTACATCACTAGCTCTACAAAAGTCCTTCAACAAATAGATTTAATAACTTTTAAGTTATGGATGAATACACAGAAATGGAATGAAACACAACTGCTCTTAAAACTGTCCATAACATGCTAATTTGGAAGAAGGGAGTAGAGATACACCACTACAAATCCTTTAAAGCAATTTGGATTTACTATGATAGGGAATCCAAGATTTTTTAAATGGGTGGTTTTTCCTGGACAATTTATTACCTTAATCAAAATGGGAAAGCAACAAAGAATTATCATAGTTAATAACATACTTTCATTGTTTTTGTTTGTATTTTATGATTACTGAGCATACTCTCATCTGCTTTCAAGAAGAAATTGAAAGGTCAATGGAAGTGCCTACGATATCTTGCTAGATACTGTAGAGCTGTTTTACAGGAGAAAGGAAAGATAACGATCGGGTGTTCTGCAACACTTCAAAAGGCGATGAAAACCACAAGAGAGCGCACGACCTCCAAGTGCCAGGTAGGTGCAACTTACTGTGACAGCCAGAGTCCTTTTTAATAAGAGGCAAAGTTACTAAGGGACATTTTTTTATTATTATTAAATCACTCTAGTGCCAGCTGCTTTAACGTTTTGGTTTATATTGTAATTATAATGAACAAATGACATATTGTCCAATGGTATTGTTAAGGCACTTATATAATGGAATGATCTTGTAACTGCCCTTGTGTTTGACTCCTCCTAAGCACAGCAATAAGTCTTTCTGTTCTTCCTACCACTTAATCACATCTCTGGTTTGTAAATGGTATCTAAAACATCACCTGCAGAAGTAACCAAAGCATTTGGCTCACCAAAACCCTATTAGTCATGAGGTTTTTCTGGTCTGTTTACCTGAGAATTACGCCTTTGACAGACATCTTTCTTACACCTGCACGGATGTTTAAATCTTTGGTTCATTTGCATGTTTTAGGATTTAAGAAGGAGAATCAGGGTGGGGCAAGTGTTTTGAGTTTTTAAGTGTTAGAGGAAGTCTTTGTATATTCCTCACAAGCTGAGGGGTAAGCCTCTCCCACCCCCTTTCACACATAAACAGCATTAAGATAAGAAAACCCTTTTCAGGTTCTACTAATCTACGTAATGATGAGGACAAGAAATCTGCAGATGCAAAGAACCAATTATAACGGGTGACCGAACTTTCAGTAAGCTCCTTGCAGCAAACTTCTGTCTTCCTGTATGTTGTCAGTCGTTCTTGTGCAGGGCAGATCCCTGAGGCACTTGGATAACTATGACCACTGTCAGTTCTCCTCCGCGGACCTAACCTCACCACCTCATTCAGTCCCCGTGTTCTCACTCTTAACTCTCATGCGAACGACTCGCGGCGTAACCAATGAAGAACACCCAAACCTGGCATGAAAGCTGAAAAGCTACCTAGAAAAAGAGAGTAAACTATTAAGAAAGAAAAATGGGATTTTAAATTTCTAATTTAAAAATACTCGGCGCAGGGCGCGGCGGGAGCACCGCCAGCATTCCGTACGGCGACATGGCCGCCCCCATGGTGTCACAGCTCGCGAACCCCGCCCCCTGCGAGCCCTCCCGGCTGACTCCTGCCCGTACAACAAGATGGCGGCCGCCTCGCGCCGACCCCTTCCCGAAGCCAGAAGGCGGCGCCGCGGCCGTAAAGCAGAGCCCGTTTCCCGATATCCAGCTGTCGCAAACCGGTGAATGGCTGTGGAGAGGGACCGGGGGGGGTGGGGGAC
>VZTN01030917.1:534476-546447 GCA_013400515.1 Erpornis zantholeuca
GTGGTGACCGCGGTGCTGTGACCCCCGGGCAGGCGCTCCCGAGTGCGGCAGCCCGGCCCTCGGCGTGGCCGGGGCGCTGCCGCTTGGTGTGGGAAGAGATGACATTGATGTGGCCCTGCGCGGGTCGCGCCTTGGCGCTCACAGGGGACAGGCGGCAGTGACGCTCAGGGGCGCGTTCTGTCCGGTTCAGCAGCACGGCAAGTGAAAGTTGGAGGAAGGCACATTAGATTTCATGGAGGGTGTGTGTCATGGCATCCTACAGTTAATCACAGAATTACAGAATATGCCGAGTTGGAAGGGACCCATCAGGATTGTGGAGTCCAACTTCTGGCCCTGCCCAGCACCATCCCAAGAATCCCACCATGTGCCTGAGAGCGTTGTCCGAACACTTATTGAACTCTTGTCAGGCTTGGTGCTGTGGCCACTTCCCCGGGGAGCCTGTTCCAGTGCCCAGCCACCCTCTGGGGGAAAAACCTTTTCCTAAAGTAGCGGCAATATGCACTGAATGAAACTGTAACCCCAACCTTTGAACGTTTGAAAAAAAAGGGAAAGCTCCCTTGCACAGCTTTAGTAAAGCTTTACTTTCTATGCTTTGATGGAATATTTGATCAATTCTCTTTGAGGACTTGGGATTTTTTTGGTTGTGTTGGTATGTTAACAAAGCAGTCAGTGAGATTTGGCTGTCAGGAATTATGCTACTTCAGGATTGCTCCGCTAGCTTAGTTTTATATTTAGGCAACTTAAAACTCCTTCTGAATTAGATATAGGTAATCCTTGCTTTAGCAGTTGGTAAATTCCTTTAGTAAATCAGTGGATTAAGTGCTGGACATTGAGAATGCTCTTATGAATATTTACATAAGGATGCAAGGGTTTTTTTCTCTTTTTGGCATAGTTACTGTAAAAATGTATCTGTTTTTATCCCTACTGTTAAGGACTAAGAGGGAAATAACAAATATTTGTCAGCAGCCTGTTGCACAGGAGTCAAAACAGCAATAGGAACTCCTGCTATTACAGTGTTCTATTCAGAACAAAGAGGCAGCTTCTGGGTTCCTAGGTCCTGCTCCTAATGCTGTCATCACCAGTAAGTACTGTGAAGCTTAGGAAAAGTCCTGAAAGCAATTTAAGATTGAGTGCTGTAAAATGTTCTAAGCTTCAGTGATGGATAGTGCAATTCTCATGAAAGACACAGGTTTTAGATTCAAGAGTGCAAGTAGACTTATTGAGAACAGGTTGAGATGCAGATTTTTCTTTTAAAATACTTGACACATTTTCTTTTTGTCTAACTATTATGAAGAATGAATCCTGAAATCAAGAGAGACCTATTTTTGTGTAGGCTTCCTGTTACTAGGTGAAGCATGATATATCTGACTGAAATAATGTGTTGGTGCAGTGCTGGGTTTGACATGACTCTGGATGAGAGGAACAAAAGTGCTCCTGAGTGACGTTGCTTAATGTGGGACTTTGACATCTTGAAGCTTTAGTGCTTTTGAAGCAAGTCTTCAAAGCAGCATGTCAGACTCCCCTTCTGTGTATCTGGTGATAGGCAGTGTTGACATGTGCCTGTGTTCCTGCAAGTGCTGGAATCCAGGTGCTGTTCTAGCATTTATCTTGTTCTAGCAAAGGAACCAATCCACCAACCAAACAGAAAACTCTCTGGCAATAAGTACCTGAAGTGGTGATGTAGCCCATGGCCAAACAGAGGAGGAGTCACCTTTATTCTGTGTCATAGCTACAGGGATGCTGCTCTTGAGACAAGCTCAGGGATGTTGTGGTGAAACTTGGCTGTTTTAGCTCATCTGCAATGTACATTGGCATTCAGCTTTGAATCCAGGTAGTGTCACGAGCTTCCCAGACACTGCACATCCTACGAGTGCACCAAGACACTGCCTCTCTGTAGACACCTCTGTGCAGTACCAGTACAGACAGTCCTTTAGAACAGTATCGTGATAGTCCTGACTCCATAGTTCGCTTACGGCCTAGAGCATGGGGAATAGAGTTCACATGAATGAAAGTTTTTCTACCTGTAAGAAGATCCACCATATTTGAAAATGCTTCTTTCTGCCCTGTATCTTCCTGTAGCTGTGTGAAGATACATCCAAATCAATGAATTTGCTGTATGCCTTCTGGATTATCACCCAACTGCATTCAGAAAAGGAATCAGGATTCCCCTTTTTTCCGCCCTTTTTTGTATCTGTTGGAAGGTTGGTTGTGAATTTTCTTCCTCTTGCAGCTGGAAACAAGTGTTGGTTTTCAGCCAAAATTAGTTTATGGTCCATTTATATCCATTTGTGCCAATCTTCTTAACTAGAACAGGTTTCATGGTACCCTCTCTGACAGATTTGTCAAAGGCTCATCCCCTAGAGGCCTGTTTTTCTAGCCTCAGCAGACTGTATTTCCTTTGCCATATCTGCCATAAAACTGAATTTGTGAAACTTAATAATAGGAGCACAGTTCTTCTCTGTACTGGTTTTCCTTTGAATTAATCTTTCTTGTGCAATCTGGTCATTTGTGTTTGCAGTGTTCCAGAAAGTATCATGCTCCATGCCACTAATACCTCATTAAATACTAAATCTTCAATTATCTTCTTTGTGTCCAATATTTATATGCTTCTTATCACTCAATATACCAAAGTCCTTCTATTCTATGGTTGTTCTTCACTCAGAAATCTCAGGTTTTTAGGAGAAATTCTATCATCCTTGAGTACCTGACCATGTACTTTGGCCTCTTACCTACTCTGCTTTTGTTGGTGCAGTTGTAAAGATCGTTTGGTTCTTAGTAGGATTTTTCTGATCTTTCTCCTTGGTTGATGCTATTTCCAAATCATCAAGAAACTTCACTTCTCTCTGTGATCTGAACACAACTGTAAGTGTGGGATTTATTTGAAATCTGGTTCTTGCTAAACTAGAGCAGTAATTTCCTGCCAGGTTAGTGTCCGTGTCATATAATTGCTGTAATTTCCCTTTTAGCCTCTTTGGTTTCTAAGTGTACACATCTTTCCATCCTCCTCTTTTTCTTTTGCCCCACTGCCCTGCCTTTTTTTAGTTCAGCTCTTCTGTCACATAATTAGCATGCACTTGATGATATTTATCACTCGCACTGTACTTAGTAGAACAGTTAGTTATCCTACCAAGAAACATACTCAGTTGCAGTGCATCATTTGTATCTGTTCCAGGATATTACTCCTGTCTCATGGACTTCAAGGAGTTTTGCTGGGTTCATTTATTTATTCATATTATGGCTTTATGCTGCTTTCCTATGCCAGTTCTTGGGGTGCTGTGAAATATACTGTCTGATTACTGAACATACAGAGTCATTCTAATTCCAATTCAGATAGGATTTCCATACAGTTTTTATGCATTAATCTTCAGTGGCTCAACATGCTGTAACACATTCCTCTGGCCTGTAGCAAAGGAGAAAACAAGAACTCAATTCCAGAAATATGGTTGGGTTTTTTTAAATATTGAGTAGGAGTTACATAATTTGGCTTTGACAGAAACTGAGTAGCAGTGCTGGAAGAAGTGTGAGAAGATTACCCAAAAGCAGAAGAGTCCAGAATAAAGTTTGGCTTCCTTCCATATCTTTCCATGTCTTTGTTGAGCTGGCTGCCATAGTAGGCAGGGATCTTAAGGCCACTCTGTAAGTGCCAGTGAGCACCTCATGACACCTAGAGGGAGAAATCCCAGGTATTAAAGACCAATTTGTTGAGGAAGTTGACTTGGATGATTAAAAGTTCTGTGAAAAGTAAAGTTTCTTTGATACTGGATGAATTTGGCTGCAGAACCCATAGAGGAAAGAAATTCAGGTGGGTTCTTGCACAAGCTTATTTTCACTCTGTGTGGAAACACTGTGTGTTTTCCCCTCCCCTCATAATACCCTTGCATATAGGCAGGGAAAGAAAAAAGTGTCTTTTGAGATTCTAGCTTGTTTTAACAACCGTCTGTGACTGACAGTGTGAAAAAACAAGAGTGAAAATGCTATTAACAACCACAGAAATACTCCGAAGTGTGCTGATGGAATTTCTTAAGTACACATTTTCAGTACACAGAAACAGAAAATAAGAATTGGTAAACCAGGAAGCTGAGCATGGATCACATGTATTTAAGCCTTAAAATTGTATTTGTAAAAATGAGTTGCTCTTGAATTCAAGGTACAAATTTCTTCTGTGCATTTGTTTTTGCCAACAAAGATGCAGTGCCTTGTTTTTTCAGCAATTTTTATGTGCCATACTTGTATTCAGAGGTAATAAAGAGTGACGTTTACTACTGGTAGAGAAGGATGATCTTGACTTTCAGAACCTGAAGGAAGGCTTTGTGATTTCTTATATCCATTGTTGTAGAGTGTCCTTTTGTTTTGTAGGGGAAGAAGCACCTTTCAGTGCCATCCTGCACTTGGGCACCGTGGTTGCCATCAGTACAGTGGGAAAGTTATTGATAATTGTGATTCTGGAGTAGTTGCTCGTTGTGGACCTTAAATGTGACAGCAAGAATAATGCTTCATGAAATCAGTTTAGTAGTGTATAATGTGTGATAACCTGGGAGCCAAATCTGAACATTAGATGTGAAAAGTATTTGCTTCAGTAGGATCAATTTGGAGAGATTTTAATATGTTTTTCCTATTTATCTCTCCTCAAATTGTAGTCCTTTACAAGTGATGGTTTTCATATCAATATTTTTCAGTGGCCCTTCTGAGGCTCACTTTGATGTCATACGTTCTGTATCTAATCAAATGGGAGAGAAGATAGGCAAAAAAAGATGTGTTCTCTGATCTGTTGAAGCCTGGAGCTGTAGTTCTGAGGCAGGGAAGGATGCATCAGGCCAGCATGCAAAAAGCTGTGCACCTGCAGTGCACAGATCCTGAGACAGAGGACACAGATGGAACAACATGCATGGGTCATATGCATCTCTTCTGCATTGCTGTAAATTTACCCAGTTATATCTTCCCAATGCTGCATGTCTCTCCCAGCATAGCTGCTAGCTTTGCACACTTCTATATCCCATCCTCTTAATCCCAGTGGAAATTAAATGAGATTATTTTGTAGCATAAATGTTCTCATCTGTGATTTGAACAAGAACAGTCTGTATGTGTTTTACACAGCTTTAAAATAATTGCTCTTTGTAAGTACTCAGTGCAAGTTTGTTTTTCAAAAACTTTCACTTTCCCCTTCAAAATAAACACAAACCCCAGGTGAGTTAGCACTTTCACAAAAAGTTTTACCAGATCCCAACAATGTGGGTTCAGGGTAGTGTAATTATTCACCAAGTGCACAAAGCACCGTGCTGTGTTGTGGGAGTTATGCTGAAGGTCTATTTCAGCCATCTGGTGCCTCCCTGCGGTTCCTGGGCATGGCTCTTCAAAATCAGCAGATAGTTTTGTGTTCCTTCTTTGGCACTGACAGTATTCTTGCTCTCCTTTTGTCAAGGTGCAGCTGCAGTGATAAAAAGAGCTGTCTTGTTGAACTCATCCAGCTCCAAGGTCTCTTCCATGTCCATTTCCATGTCACAGTACACACCTGACAATTGCTCTGCACCTGCTTGTGCCATAGGTTCAGCTTTGCTTGCTGATGTCCAGAGCAACGTAGGGAAGGGACACATCCCAAGATCACAATTAGCATGACAACTAAACAAACGAGAATGTGCTGGTATAGGAAAAATGTTGCTGCATGCAGCTTTTTAAAAAGTCCTCTGTTCTAAAAACTGCAGACAGCATGTAGTTTTCCTGTCCCGGGTTTGTTGCTGCACAAGTGAACAGGATGTAATTTGAGCTTCAGAAATACAACAGAATCGAGTGTCTTGTTTCTAACGTGGGCTCACAGTCTCTGTTGCTCTCTACAGTCTTCTTGTTTCTGATAACGAGTAGTAAACAGAGCTATGTAAAAATGTGAATTATGGGTATGACAATAATAGGGAACAGAAGGATTTAATGGGCCTGGCGATCTCTTTAGGGGTGGTGGTGTGTGAAGTGTAAAGACACACACGTAGTGCTGTGCCGGTGGCTACGGGACCCCCTCGGGGACACTGTGCCTTCTGTCTGTGTAACAGGGCTTTTGTCACTCCGAGTGCTTGCTGAGTGGATCTGGCACGGAGGCCAAATAACCATATTTGTGTGGATCCTGGCAAAACTCCAGGGAGAGCAGTTGTACACCAGCACAAGTGGTACCCATAAAGCTTCCTGAAGTAGCAGTGGTTTTAATGTAGATCCAGTAAAAACTGTTTGGGCAGGGAAAGGGAAATAATATTGTTAGCACTGTGTCCACCCTAAATGTGGTACTGGTAGGATTGCAGCACTAAGCAACCACTAACGAAACAACCCCCAAAGCTGCATTTTTAATCAGTGTGTTTATAGTAGCAAAAGCTTTGTAGATTGGCTCTGAGAAGAGTTTACAGCACTGTTGAGAAGAAATGTTCATGCATGGTTTTGGTTTTGTGTGCTGCTGGGATTTCTCATGCTTTCCTTATCTCTGTGTATCTTGGGTGTTGAGTGCTGGAGGATGCTGCAGTTGACTGCGGCCCTGTCAGAACCCACCAGTGTTGTCCAGTAGTGACTGAAGGGCAAGCTTTGCACTCCAGGATACTGGATTAAAAGATGCTCTTTGGAATCCAGTATGCTTCAATGAGTTCAGCATGTTTATAGATAAATGGTGTTCCTGCGCTGGATGTTACAGCTTTTACTTTATTTGGAGCATTTCTTAGGGATAATTAAAGTTTATAGAGAAGGAAATTGCAGGAGAGTATGCTTTTGATTTGCCACTATTACTTTTATCTCAGATTACTCTATAAACGTCAAATGAGTCTCTGAGCACAGAGTAGGTTAGAATTACACTATCATTATAGTGAATAAAATGAGGGCCAGAAAGTTAAGTGATATGGTAAAATTATTGAAGGATAGTGTCGCAATGCAGCTGGGACACGTCTGCATCATTAAAGCAATGAAATTTTATCCTGTTATGGAAATGTTAGATCAAGGAACTGGGGATATGAAGGGCAGAAAGTATCTTGTATTTCACAGCTTTTGAATGAGGCAGAGTTTATGGGAGGATGTTCTATACTTGTGCTTAAAGCACAACTCTGGAAACAACCACAGAACTACGAGGCATAATCTAGTGGGAAGAAATACTATAAAAGGTGAAATACAGAAACCTGCTGCCATCTAGCCCCAAGAAACCTTTATCTTTGAACAAAAAGCACATGGATCCAAGGCATGAAAGATCTGACCTGCCAGTACTAAGCTGCCAAGGCTTAGTAGTAACTGCACCACGCTGAGTCAGCAATTCCTTGCTGGAGGAGCCCTGCTGGATGTTAGCAGGATAATGCTATCAGATTGTCACATCTTTTAAATCTGGTGTGCTTTGCTCAGAAGTTCACTGAGCACTGTTTTCTCTTTGAAATTCTTCAGCTGCACAGCTGATGTAGTGTTTGAAAAGTTCCCATGCAGGCTGTGGGTTTTGAAGTGTTATCTCCCTACACTTGGTTTTAATTGAAAATGTTTATCCTACTGGTTCCCCAGTTTTTATTGAGATGCACTATACATTTAGTTTGCTAAAAGATAGTTGCATATGTCTAATGCAGATGCTGTTTACACTTGAAAACAATTTTAAATGATTTTTTAAAAATCTCTTCACTGTTGCTATTCTACCACAAGCTATATTGCAAATAAATGGCATGTATTAATGAAGCATGTCAATATCCATTTGACTTATGGGGCTAAGTTGAATAATTCAAAGACAGATAACTAGTGCTTTTCACTATGTATTCTTAGAATTATTTAAATATTCATTATCACTAATCTCTAATTGAGAACCTTTTCACATTACTTACTCTGCCATGTGCTGTTACATGCTTGGCTTTTACAAGTAATCATTTTGATTTCTGCAGAACTGGGTAAATAGATGTGCTAAAACCTTTCATATGTCATGAAGAGAGTGCAAAAGCAGTTCAAAATCCTTAGTTTGTATTTCTCATTCAGCATTAGCTTATACAGTCTTCTTTAAACATAGTGACTTACTAATTGTTGTCTATGTATTTCAGTCCTATAAGATCATCAACTTTGCTCCAAGTCTGCTGCAAATCATAGTATCTGATCAAGTTGAGTTTCCAGTGCGTCAAGCAGGTGAGATAAATTCCTTGTTCTGTTTTCTTTCAGTAGAAAGTCAGTCTGTTATTTGAACAGACTCTTGAACTGCTGCAGTGTAAGTCAGTTCAGGTTTGTTCTGAAGGTGGAAATGAAAAGGATCTATCTTGGCTGTGTCTTTCCTACATGAGGATAAGGTAAAACCATGGGTATAGGATAGAGTCCTACTTTGACTTTCCCTCTGTGTATAGTGATCCCTACTGGATTGCTGTGATACCCATATGAAAAAAGCATGATTTCTACTCAAAAGTGAACACCCTTAGGTATTATGTCTCTTGGTGAAGAAGTAACCATGCCAAGACAAGTGTGAATTTAAAAATAAAAAAGTCTCTCATATTTGAATACCTGTTTCTCTATTTGAATCTCCTTTCCCCAGAAAATTGAAAATTTCTGAAAAATGGAAGTAACTTCTTAATCCCTAGATCAAGGGTAGCCACATACATTTAGTTAGTATCTTAAATTATGAAGGAACATCCCATCACTAATAAGTTGCACAGTTACAGTCTGAGCACGTCTGGAAGGATTGCCCAGCTGTGAGTGTGAGTTCAGGTATAGTGGTGCAGTTAACTTTAGGGTATGCATTTGTGGAAGATCAGATTCCAAATTCTCATAATCCATTTTAACTACTCCTGTATAATATTTTTGTCAGATACAGAGACTGTTCAGTTTTTTCAGTAAATTATTAATACTGTTTCATTCACAGCTTTGTTTTTATCCCGTGGAACAGCATTTCCCATAGAAGCACTGTTGGGGTTTTTGCTACAGATCCCATTAATCCCCTGAGTGCTTTGGGGCGTGCTGACATACTCTGTTTGTCATGCTGGCCTTTATTTTTTCAAAGATAATCCAACTTTGAATGGTGTTGTTAGTCCCTTCTGTAGTAAAGTTTGAGGCTTAATCTAAACTCCATAAGGTCATTTTTATAAATTAATCTCTCATTTCAGTATCATTCAGGAAAAAAACACTATGTAGAATGTGGTTTTATTTTTTTTACAGAATAGGGGTGTAAGATAGAGAAGTACATTTAAGTTATTTGTAAGCCAACAGATTTTCCTGGGAATTTTTTAAAGGAAGAATTTGTATAACAACAAGATCTATGGAGAAAGTAGATTAAAGTCTTGGGCTGGTCTTTCAGGACCTGCTTCTTGTCTGACTAGTCTGGCATGTCCTAGACAAAGAGCTGTTTTTCCTCTTGCTCCTGTGAAATATTTTACAGACTACATGTTTTCATACTTTTCAATTTGTTATCACCAAAAAAATTATTGTACCCAAGGATATCTTATTTATACTTTAAGACTCTAGTTAGTAATCAACCAAAATAGTGTGCAGGCATAAGAGTTTATTAGGAACATTCCTTTAGTGCCTCACACCATATTTTCTATGTTTCCTGAAGAATACCTTCAGGCATTTTAGTACTGATGCATAAATGCTGCTTTATTTTCTGTTGAAGACTAACTTTATTTTTTGTGGTTTTTTTCATGTGAGACAGAAGGGAACAATTCTAAGGGATTATGGGAAATCCTAATAGTGAGATAAAGCTTAGGGAATTCACAACAAACATTTCTGTCTGAATAGAAGGTAGGTCACGTGCCAGTTTCATACTGGGCATTTCCCCAAGCAGAGTGTCCCATCTGCATGTGCAGTGATTTGTTTACATGAGCCTTCCAAAGCTTCACTTACTGAGCTTGAGTTGTTGTTTTAGGGATGAGTGAAGACACAGATAAGTAGATTTTTGTTGGCTTGTTTAGAATGATGGAATATTATGTCCATATGGAAGACTGCTGTAGTAAAGAATGTACTTCAGTAGATGCTGATGGAAATATTATCCTGTTCTGTTCTGTTGAGGCTCTTGAGCCTGATCTTGTGTGAAATCATAAGAAGAATGTTTTTCTGACTCAGCTGTGCTCAGTTAAGAATTCCAGTGGTGGTTTTTAGTCACCTTTTCAACTCTTTGTTCTGCTTTCAGCTGTTCTACATGTTGAGCACTGGGCAATGTGCAGAATTAAACCATTCTTTCCCACTGTCTGTACTTAGCTGCCATTTACCTGAAGAACATGGTGACACAATACTGGCCAGACCGTGAGCCACCTCCTGGAGAAGCAGTTTTTCCGTTCAACATTCATGAAAATGATCGTCAGCAGATTCGGGATAACATTGTAGAAGGAATAATTCGTTCTCCTGACTTAGTGAGGTACCTTACATTACACAGAGATGTTTCTATTGCTCAGGTTTCCAGATCCACCAGGATGGATGTTGTTAATGTGAGAATCTCGATGTTTTGGTAGATGAGACAAGTACTTTTTTGCAAAAGTAATAATAATCTGTTTACACTTCTTATGTATGCTTGTTTTTCAGAAAAGTAGTAACCTGGCAGAGAGCCCTGTGATGTGGTTTATCCTCTAAGGGTGTTGTTCAAAGTGTCTTGTAACACTTGCTGTAGTGTTGCCTGTCTGTTTGGCTGATTAAAGGCAGAGAGTATATACAGGGCTGTCTGCAATATAGAATTAACTGTTCAGGGAAATACTGTCCAAGATTTGTTTCCTTTTTTATAGTAGCCCTTTTCTTAATTACTTTATCAATTTTTGTATGTAATCCCAGTATTTCAATATGTATTAGGGTTCTTGGTTTAGGTGTTAAAAGAATGAAGAATTGTGGTTTTCTTTTTGCTGGCAGAGTAGTGAAGAATCACAGACACACTACACTTTATGGTTGTTCACCCCTTTAATTAAAGCGAGGCCGATGGGATGAGAGCTGATATTTTCTGTAGTCTTTTTTTTTCATTGCTTAGCAGAGCTAAAAAACTAGAAAAGTATTTCTCCACAGATTCTAGTTCAGTGCTGCTCAGCTTTTTTAGTCATGCCTCAGTTTAGTCAATCAGCAGTTCTGCCTTGCCTCACCATTGTGAGTGGCATCTAAAAGTGTGTGGCAGGAGAGAAACGGTAAAAGGTTTTTTACTTAATTGGCTCTGCCATATGCTTCATGGGTTGAGAAAGTGCTGTTCTAGAAGATCCCAGGAAAATTGTAATTTCTTGAGGAACCTGTGGCTTGGATCATAACCCAAGCCGTCATTCTTTAGCAAAAACATACAAATTTATGTTTTTGTGGTTGCTTTCAGCTTGATAAGCAAGTATAAACATTCATTTTCAAAGCACAAAGCTAGTTGGTTTCATGGGTAATTAATTATTTTAAAGTATTGCTTGATACATGTGGAGAGAGAGGAGAGAGGGAGAAAAGTAGCTAAAATGTTCTGAAATTAGTTAAAGTTAAACCCTGTGGCATTTTTTTCTTGCTTTTCCTCTTCTACATCCCTGAAAAACTTTCAGTGCACTCAAAATATGTACAATGTTTATGACATAATATATATAGTAGCCAATAAACTAAGGTTTTTGATCTATTCTTTAATTTAAACACTATGCCATGACCTTAATTGCTTATATTTCCTTTTCCCCCCTGCACTAGAGCCCAGCTGACAATGTGCCTCCGTGCTATCATTAAACATGACTTCCCTGGCCATTGGACAGCTGTGGTAGACAAGATAGGATACTACCTGCAGTCTCCAAACAGTGGGAGCTGGCTTGGGAGCCTCTTGTGCCTCTATCAGCTGGTGAAGACTTACGAGTAAGTTGATGTCCATCAGTAGATGAGGAATTGGTACTTTCAGTCTGAGTTGATTACTGAAAATTACATTCTTAAGAGCAATGGCAGTTCTACAAGGGAATTCAGCTAGAAGATGGGAATTAATAATTCTCATATGCTTCCTTTCCTGCAAATAAGTGAAAAATATTCATCATCTTTGTATCATTAGTGACTTGTAGCAGAGCTGCCAGCAATAACTTGTATGAGT
>VZTN01030918.1:371-19852 GCA_013400515.1 Erpornis zantholeuca
AAAAATCCAAAAACCCCCACAGTTTTGTAAAGGTCCCAGTGTTCTTAATTTTTCCAGGGCTGCTCAGGGATCTCTGGAACTGCATGTGTGCATGGGGCTACTCCAGCCTGCCTGCATTCCACAAACCCCTGTAATATAAACATCAATTAAACAGGATACTGAGTTACTAATTGTCGCTGGAGCCACTAGTCGTATTGATCTGGAATCCACCTGTATCTAAGGAAAGCACAAGAAAACGTTGGAATGTTTTGGTCTCCTTACTAAGAAGCATTGTTAGATGGATTAAATCTACTTTAGCCTCATTAACATATTCAGTGCAAATGTGAGGTCCCACTGAATTCCTTCCAAAACCAGCAGTGAATCTCTTTAACAGAAGCAGAGCCCAGTCTTTGGTGGGGCAGTGGCTTCCACAACTTTATCAGAAACCAGATTTGCAGCCCTGTTCTCAAACCCAACTTCTGCTGATGGTTCTGGAATTTTGGCCAGAGCAAAGATCGCAGTGTTTGTCCTGCAACTTGCACAGCTAGCTTGAAGCTTTTCTTCTTCCTGCCATCCAAAGCTTCTTGGGATTAGTCAGGACTGATATTGATGTATGAACATCTTAAAAGGACTGTACATAGCTTCCAGGCTGAAGACTAAACATTGCTGTGTAAAACAGAATTTGGCAGTGATTCTATAGGATGAACCTAATCAGAGCAGACAGATTACAATACATGGTAAAGGCATGGAGTTGAAAAGAAAAAAGGACTTGCTCTGCAGTATTGCATAATACATTCTGGAGAAACTAGAAAACCTTTCAGAGCAGCTGGGACAGAGGGAAATGAACCATTTGTTCCCAAGTGAAATAAACAAAAGAAGGAAATGCTCCAAACTGTCTCCAAACTAGGAAAGGAATGGCGGTGAGAAAAGTGACCAGAGCCTCAACCAAGCTTTTCACATTGTCCAGTTCCTGACAGTAGCTGTGTTTCAAGTGCACAGGCACATATCTCCTCATCCCCTGGTCAGTCCTGGTGAGCCACAGATTTCTGCAAGGGAATGCAGCCTTTGGCAGACATCACAGGATGCCTGCAGTGTAGCCAACACAGCTGCTCTGTTTTTGAGTCCTGGTACATCGTCTGATGAAGGAAAAAAATCAAAGCAACCCCTTCTCGCTCCAAATCACCTACACTGCTCTGGATGTGACCAAGAAAACATTCCAGACACCTGAGATGAGTTTGGCAGAGTAAGGCAATTTTCAGTACAAGAAGTCCACACAACAAAGTTCGGACAGAGTGGAAAGATCTGCAACTCAGAAGGACAGAACTCCCTATGGTGTTGATGTTGAAACATTCAACACAGTCAGTCATCTCTTCCTTGCTTATTTTTCTCATCACACAAACAACAATAAATCCACACAGTTGGATTTTTTTTTTCTTTCTTGGAGATGAGAAACAATTCCATCAAGAAAGAGAGCACAAAAATGAGTCCTGGAACCTGCTTGACAAGAGTGTGAGTTCTTCACATCATCCTTCTCCTTTTAAGACCTGAAGTTAGGGACCACTCTGACATTTTAATTCATGTAAGAAAACTGCTAACTTGAACTCGAGAACCTGAAAGAAAGCCAAGCAACCATCTAGTCCAGCCTTGTTGACTTTATAGAGATCTCTCAAGATTTTATATTTCTGACTTAATGTCAGTACTCCTTACTCTTTTAAAATAGAACCAAAACAAGGTTCTTGTTTAAGTAATAGCACTGTGAGTCAGTCTGCAGCTCTACTCTTGTTGCTTTTCTGGGGAAATCTCACTGAAAAAATAGAAGATAAATTGTCCATTCTTTTATACAGCCTCGTCTTCACAGCCGGTGAATTGAGGCAGAGTGACAGTTGTGGCAATTGACCCACACATCCTGATTCTCATTTATTCAGTCCCCTTCTCAGTGCAGACTGGAAAAGCTCAGCTTTCAAGGTGAGCAGCTAAACCACTGGGCATGCCCTGAGGGACACGTTTGGAGCACTTGTGAGTGACTGCATGCAATAACACCACCTAATCTCTCTTGGAAATGAACTCAACTCAATCAGACCTTTCTCCTGCACACTTCTGGTTAGCAGGCTGCTCCAGAACATCCTTCAAGTACTTAAGCATCTTCACCTAATTTCCAGAGGAAAAAGAAAATCTCTACGGTGAGACTGTAACAATTTCTTCCTGTCTTAGTTATGTTCCTCATTAAAAAATTGTCTCCTCCAACTATCCCACTCACCCTGCTATACTTGTAATTCAGCAGTCATGTTCCCTCTTTTGTGTCATCCCACTAGGATGAGCAGATTTAACTTCTTAAGTTTCTGGATTTAAAATAAACTGCACGTCTGGAGCTCTACACATGTGTCTACAGGTGTGTTCTCACTACTCAAGTTCTGCAAGACTAAACTGCTGGTTATGTATCTTCCCATGAGTCCTAAAGCACACATGAGGACTCTCTTTAGCCCTTGGTTATTCTGCAACACTGCTGAACTGGGAATTGCATTTCACATGTGCCTGTGCCGAGGCAAAGGAAGAAGGCAAACATGTTTCAGTGGCTGGGAAAATTAGACCCCTCTTGACCTTGCTTTTTCACTCTGAACACAAGGACTGTTCTGCTTGCCTAAATTCCCATATTTTTCCTCGTTTCACAAGGAAATAGTGTGGCTCAGGCAGCTGAGAGAGGCATTTGGAGGAGGAACAATCAGAAGAGGGTTTCATGTTGCAGCAGCTTCCTGAGTGAGAGAAGACAGGCATGGGAAATAATAACTCTGCTCCAATGTCAGGGCTGAGGAGATTTCTATTTCCAATTTAAATGTAATTTTAAGAGCTCTTTGTAGCAGTGAGGGTTCACTTCAAGAACCTGGAGGCTTAGTACACAAATTGTGTAGTCCACAGAAAGGTTCCCATCAATTTCAGGGTGACGTGCCTTATGAATGTGTGCTCTTATGCTGCAATCAGGAATGAGGGAGCACTTTAAAAATGCTGGTGCTGTGCAATATTTATGGGGTTTTTTTGCTTCCTGCATCATTCAGATCTTGCACTCTTCAGGCAATTCCAAGAACTGCTCATCTGTGGCTTGTGATGCTTGGTTTCCTTCAGGGAGACCAAAAAGAGAGACTGGTAGGGAGATCTTAGGAACATGGTAAGAAGGTAAAATCCGTGTCACTGGGGTGTGATTAGTCTTAGGTTGATTCAAAATAAATAAAGGAAAAGTTAATGATTGAACACTACAATAACAGACTACCCACAGATGCAACGCACTGTGACTTGACACACTGCAATTCCTGTAGCCTTCGAAAGGTAAATATGTGCTCATCATACTTCCCCACACAATGTTTAGAAATCCTCACTGGTGTTTTTCACAGTGATTAATTATGTTGAATTATCAGATGGACTAAAAAGGAAAGGATTTTTATTCTGGAAGGACAACTCACTGGCCAAAAAGAAGGAGAAAATTAAACAGTGTGCAGGCTTTTCAACTTTGAATATCAACAAAGTTCTTCTAAATAAATCCAGCAGTAGAAAAGAAAGACAGACAGTTCTGAGAAAATGCTCACTCTTAACCTGTGCTTGAAAGGTATCCAGTCTGGAAAGTGAAGAACTCTCCAGACCTAGAGGGGGCAAATTTGCAACTCAAGTCATGTCCTAGTTTTGCCCATATACAGCAGCATTCACTTGATTTCCATAAAATATCAAGTAGCTGAAGAAACATTCAATGCACATCCTTCCAAACTGCTTAAAGCAGGATTTCTGAAATCTAGTAGATATGAAATCTGAAAATAGATACTGTGTTCTGCACTCTACCAATGCTCTGGGCTGCAACCAGCAAATATTAAGAAAGCATGTACAAATAGGAAATGCCATCTTTGTTTTCACTCTTGGCATCAGAGCAGCGAAATCCAGATATGTGGAAGCAGAGTGTGAGGCTGTGTTTAAATGTCTCTCCAGCTGTATGAAAACCCCGGTTCGTTCAAAGAGCCACCCAAGGGGATAACTCACTTTTTTCTTCAAACATTTTTCTGTGTTTTTATTACTAAAGGGGAAGTGCTGCAGGACTTATTTAGGGAGTGATAGTGGATGACAGATTAAATATGAGCTCACAGTGAGAGACTGTAGCACAAAGAGGCAAATACCATACTGGGATGTGGAGCAGAATTACTTGCAAGACTACAGAGGTAATAATTCCTCCATACATAGCCCTGGTGAGGCCCCTCTTGGAAAACTGTGATCAGTTTTGGGCAACTCAATATAAAAAGGAAGTCAATAAAATAGAGTGACTACAATGAACAGTGATAAAGATAAGAGGGTTGGAAGGTATGATGTATGAGCAAGGGAACCCAACTTACTAAACACAGCCGAAAGTTGGAGGAAAGGAAAGGGCAAGGGGAGTAGGGACATGACAATGCCAAAGTATTCATAGGTGGGTGGAAAACCTGACTGTGTCTGTAGATGTATTTCAGAGATAGTGAGCAAAAAATGTCATTTTTCATGGAGAATTTTAAAATAGGTTTTAACAAGTCCCTTGTTCTTCCTCATCTTATAGATATACAAAAAAGAAACATTTTGGACAGAAAAAAACCTATTTTCTGTCACGGAAAATAAAAGGAAACAAACCAGAGTGCTGACCTTGAAGCACACACACGCACACACACGTTCTCACACACTTGCATGTTTTGTCCCTCAAAAAAAAAACTGCATGGAGCATTACCAGCCAGCTCTAATCAAAGACTGATATTCAAACTTCATTCTGTTCTTAAAGATTAGATTTTCCTGGGTAACTTTATCGCACTCTCATGAGCCCACTGCTCGTGTCACCACTCTCTCCTCTCAGCAGCCTGGTGTCCATCATCGCAAAAGGGCAGCACAGTGCTTGAGAAGGCTTCCTCCTGGATGGGCTGGATGATCTCCATCTGGACTGGTGGTCAGGGAAGAGCAGCTGGCATTGCTCTGAAACAAGGAGACCTCTTAGATTTCAGCCTGCTGAAGACCAGACCTGCTTGGGTATCTCCAAGCACTCAGACTAAATTAATTAATAACAAGGTGACTGAGCCAGGCTGGGGGTGGAGGTAGCAACTGGAGCTGGAGTACAGGAAAACTGTCAAAGTCAGCACTGCATAATTCAGACAAAGCTGGTTTGGAGCTGGGGAGTACAGAAAAATACTCTTTTGCACTGTTCATTCCCACTCATAGCTTTGCACAGGCTCAGCTGCACACCTGCTATTAATACACGGAGCTGTCTTCTGGAGACAGTCTGTTTTATGATGTTGTTTGCATAATCCTTCCACTAGCTTGCCTGTTTCCTGGCAGTTTGTGACTTTCCTTCAACGTCCTGAAAAGCCTTCCTGGGAAAAATAAAAAAAGACACTAGAACCAAACAAATTGTTTAACAAATTTTTTCCTTTTTCTCTCCCTCCATTACTTTTTCCAGGACAACTAAAACAGACCCGGAGCCTCCCATTTTGACTCAACAATATCTTTCTCCTTTGAACTATTCTTCTTTAGACTTGCAGCGTGTTCTGCTTATAAATCTTCCACAAAAACTGGTGTTTGCTTTTCAAACTGTCAACTCCAAACACCGTTCAGCTTTTGAATTTATTATATTGCATTTATTTTCACTGTATATTCTTATAAGTTATCCTGGCCATCTTTCCAGTCCTTCTTCACTCTTTGTTGTTCATGAAAGCTTTTTTTCATTTTTTGGTAGTTGTTAAACAGATCCTCATCTCTAAAACAAATAATCTTCTCACTTTCTTCCCTGCTTTCTTACCTGACCCATCGAGTAGAAATTGGGTTCAAGCCTCGTTCCTTTTTTTTTTTTTAAATCAGAGTGGGAAAAATGGCAAAAGTCATACAGTGCCTATGTCTTTTAAATTAACTGTTTGGTGCTGGCCAACTCAATAGGATGCATGCCCTGTAGGATGAGCTGTGATTTACCAGGAGCCTGACAGGGAGGAGCTGGGAAGCCTGGAGCCAAACCCCTGCGCTATCCCAGCACTCCGAGCCCTGTGCCAGCATCCCAGAGTCAGCTGCCAGCTCAGTCCCAGCTCCCTGCCTTCCACAGGGAATGCTCAGCACTTTGAGAACTCCAGGCACCTGACCACTGCTGGGAGAAATTGAGCAATGGCTTCACAGCGGGATGACTCCCAGAGTGCTCCCTGTGAAATTACATACTTTTAAACTGGAAAAAATATATCATTTAGAGGCAAATTGCTTTTTCTGGTTTGTTTTGGTTTTTTTTGTTTTCCCTCTGCAATAGTTAGTGTTGCTTTTATTTACCCTAAGGGAGCAACGATGCAGGGAAATATTGCCACCCATAAGTGCTGTGAAAGGAAACCACAGCAGGTTCTGTTGTAGGATGGAAGGTCTGTTGTCTCCATGGGGATTCTTACCTGTCTTTCCATGCTGTCTGATGGAAAGGGGAGCTTCCAATCCTTTCTCAAAAGCACACAGCCAACACAGAGCTTTTGTCTGCGTCCACATCAGCTGGGGATCACTGAAACACATCCCTTTGGACATACAAAGAAAAATAACATCAGTGCTCTTACCTTACCAGTGTTCTAGGCCTGTAAAATGCTATATCCCAGAGACATCTGAGTCTTCATCCTGGACTTTGAAGCCAAATGTGGTTTCTTCTGAAGTGTACTCTAACAAAACTTATTATTCTCACTCAGGCACCTGTTTCTGAATGTGTAGTCACCCAGCAAATCACATCTGGTTTAGGTCTATATTTGTTTGCTGCAGAATGAAGCCTCACTTGCATTAAAATTTAGTCATTTGTCCACTTCAGTTCCACAAGGGCTGAATTTGGTTAAAAAAGAAGCTAGAGATAGGTGCAAGTATAATGGGAATTCAGCTAAGAATCTCCACTTCAGCTAATGCTGGATGCAAACCATATGAAAAACCACAAGAAATAATTTAGATATTGTCAAGCAATGATTGCAGTATTTGATAAAGGAGTATTTCCCTATTTTAACCCCAAAACGTAATCAACTACTAACATTACTAAGAGAGGTTCTCATGTCAAAAAACTTCCATATTGATTTTCTTTCAACAGAACAAACAATGAAAAAATTAATTCCTGCAATGCTATCAACACTGAGTCTGACGATGCAGAAGTCAAGACAATAACTCACATTCCCCCATTAGTGTGGCTTCAAAGTTAAAACTCCTGCACTGAGATCTTACTAAATTTCTCTGTTTGGTTTGCATATTTAGCCCAGGTACACACTGAATGTGGAGGCTCAGAAGGTGAAGGCTCAGAACTGACATTGCATGGTTGGCTGGAAGTCCAACACTGGTCCTAAGATTCTGTTCAGGAGCCTGTCTAATACAGACAAACTCCAATATCCTGTCAGATATTATACACTTCCTTGACGCCCGGAATTACAACTTGATTGAAAACACCCCAAGTCAGATGTTCTGAGAATCCCATTTGTATATTGAAAAATACTCTCCATGAGGGGGAATAAAACAACCTCTCTCCCCAGTAACCACAGTAATCACCCCGACAGAAACATGTGCAGTGGGCACAGAACATTTTGAAGGCACGAGCCCATTAGCATTCTAGTCAGGACTGAGTTTATTAGGCATCCCTCCAGCCTGGGTAGCACTATGGAGGCTGTGTGCCTCGGGGGATGTCAGCATAATGAGGTGCCCTGGCAGTGCAGGGGATGTGCACCTGCTCCTTGGGGCCACGTGATGGGCAGATGCAGGAGCAGCAGTGCCTGAGCTGCCCATTTCCCATCCTCCAGCAGAGGCAACCCCCGTGGGGTGGACGAGGGGTGCACAGCCTGCTTTAACTCACCTGTGGGCATGGGCAATGAAAGGCAGTTTTTTTCTCCTTTCTCCCTTGATACCCAGCTGTGAGGAAGTGGCCAGACGCAGATCATCAGGCACCAGAAGGCCATAGTGAGGTCTCCTCAGAGCCTTCACTCGTGCAAGTTGAACAACCCCAGCTGTCTCAGCCTCAGCAGAGGAACTCCAGCTCTCTGAGCACCTCTGTGGCCCCCTGAGAACCCTCTCCCACAGGTCCATCTCTTTCTTGTGGTGAGGAGACCTCCAGACCTGGACAGGATGCAAGGAATCCCTAAGAACCATCACAAGGGACAACAGTATAGGGTTGCCAGCCATCAGCTGGGTGAAGCCTGGCACCACTTCTAATTTTATCTCGAGAAGTCCCCAGCAGACTGGCTGAGGGGAGCTAAAGAAGGAAAGGAAGTGTCAGCTGTAACCACCATATAGCAAAAGCATTTGTTCCAGGCATACCTCCATAAAGACCATGACAACAAATTAAGGATGTTCCAGGAGAAAAAGTGTCCTGGAACTATTTATACTCTTTGAAACAAAATAAAATCTGGTGAGGCTCTGGCACAAGTTGCCCAGAGAAGCTGTGGTTGGATCCCTGGAAGTGTCCAAGGCTAGATGGGGCTTTGAGCAGAAACTCTGTGGAAAAGGAATAAAGACAATTCAGGTTCTCTCCACTCCAACACCTTGACCTAAACCCCAGACCATTCATATTCCCTCTATAGATCCTGATAAAACATTGAGTTACTTGTAGTTCGTAGAAGCGCTTCAGTTTATTCAGGGAGGTCTTCATTGCCCTTAGTTTTTCTAAGTGTTATTACTCAAGCTCCGGGTAGTTGGGTTTTTTTCCCTTTTTTTTTGGGGGGGGTTTGGGTGCATTAGCACAGATTTGAAGGAAACATGTAGGTGGGGAGCATAATGCTTCCAAATGAAACACACTAGCATGCACACACTACGGTAGTTTAGAGATTAAAAATAGGATCATTTGGATGTGTGGATTTGAATATGATTTATGGATCACTTCCAGAGACATTATTGTTGCTTATCATTCAGATGGCTGTGAAAGTGAAGACTATGTGGGAAATCATGCAAGAGATACATTGCCTGCAGGATGGGGAAAAACATTAAATCCTGGAGTTGCTGATGCAGCAATTAATATTGCAACCTTCACTGCCTTCAATGCACAGAAGAAAAGGGTAAGATAGCCTAGATGTCTGCTTCCCATAAATAACTGATCTCAAGACTTAAAGGCAGAGACAGGCTTAAACATTACACACTGAAGTCCCTTTCCCATTTGTCTTGGAGGAAATGCTTAAAATAGGAGTCACTGGTGAATCAGGAATTTGTACTCAGGACTCTTGGGCTGCCCCAACTGCACCTACAGGTCTAAAAGAGTCCAAAATATCAGGGCAACAACCTCATCAACAGGGATGGATGGGAGGTGAGGAGGTGTGCTCTAGGACACTTGGTGTACAAAGATCTCAACTAGAGCAGCAATCACAGGGGATCACAACTTTCCACAGCTGGAATTCAGAGGCAACACTTTAGACACCTACATGACATTTTTTTAGAGTGGTTTTTTGGTTTTTGGGGGGTTTTTTTTGGCTCTTGCTGGCTTGGTCCAGAGCAGACTGCAAGTGCCAAACAGAAGGAAGCACTGGCACAGCACTCAAATACCTGCTTCTCTTTAGTGTGCTTGAAACAGTGAGATAACTCCCCCAGTTTCAGGCAAGCTCATCCTGATTTACAACGGCACAAGTGAGATTAGGACCAGGTTTTTCATGTTTTGTGTCTATCACTGTGAGGACAAAAAACTCCTGTATATCTGACCAAGCTGCCTGAAATGAGACCTTTAATTTGCCTTACCCTTTCTAACAGAAAATAATGAAAGATGTAGTAAAGCACATATATTCCTCAAAGCAGCACACAGAGACAAGAAGTTTTAAGCACACCTGCAAATAATGGTCAGAACAAAACCTCAGGAGCATTGGACCAGCACCCCAGTATCTTTATGTTCTTAATGGGTTCTGTTTTGCTGAGAAAATTATGGCTCCTTAACCAACACTCATGGTTACTCTTAAAAGCATTTCTTTTTCACACATGAAACTGTAAAGTTCAAATGAGACTTTTTTGACCTCACACATTCGTTATTTGTGAATGGTTAATAAAAGTAATTATCAGTAGTCTCTGGCAAATGGAGTGAAAATCTGAACTCTTTGATGTGCAGAGAAAAATTGTGCGTGTTCATCAAGAAACTTTATTTCTTTGGAGAATTGTCCCAATGGCTGCAGGGTTAATAAGCCATTTCCAAAACTGAAAAAGTGGAGACCCCTGAGAGAGGAAGATAGAGTTTTGCTCAAAAACATCAACTACAGCTGCCTCATAACCAGCTGTGAAGGTCAGAAATTACTTAAGGAATGCATGTGTGCAAACTTTTAATTAAAGGGGCTGAGGGCCAGTGCTAAGAAGGCAATCTAAGAATGAAATGCTATAATAAGCTTAATTTAGCCTCATTGTAGATTTCCATGGTTGTGACATATTTGGGAGAGTGGAGTCTGCATGAGGGGAGTGACAAGGTGGATTTTAACCAGTATTATGGTCATCTAATCAATAGCCTGGACATCAGTACTGACCCAAAAGTTGTCTTCTGAGCTGCCTCTTCCAGCAAGATCAGGTTTAGCAACACTTTTTCAGTGTGATGAGGCTCAGGGTGGTCACTGCCTTGCCCAGAGAAGTGCAGTCAACCTGACACCAACCAAACCAAAAAAATTTACCTCTCTCAACAGAATGCCAAAGAGTTTTATTTGAATTAGGGCTGTAATGCTTGGCCAACGGATAGCAAAAGGGCTGTACACCCAGCACAGAGGACAGGAGACCATCTGGAAGTCTTCCCCCCTTCCCCCCTCAAAAAAAAAAAAAACAAAAAAAAAGAAAAAAGGAAATAAAAGAAAAAAAAATACAGTACGGAAAGTCCTAGTTAGTTCCATTAATTATCCACTGGCCATTTACTTAAGGGACTTGTTACAAATATATCCTCATCACAATGACAGGAAATCTATCTGAAAAGTCTGCAAAAAGGCTATTAATGAAGAGAGTTTCTAATGCCTACAAGCTGAAATACCTTTTCACTCCTTTTGCCAGTAGTTCCTGTGGGTCGTTTCTGGGGTCAGCAGTGGTGTGCAGAGTAAAGACTCTGCCAGTGCTGGAGAAGGGGAAAAAAAAATAAGGAGAAAAATAGTACTTCAGTATTGTCAATCTTTTATCCTTGAACGATACACTAGAGCCTGACATTTAATACCCTAAGGATATAGATGTTTGAAAGCTGGTTATTGTAACAAAGGAAACCATCCAAACTCTGCAAGACCAAATGGATCAGATAAAGCTGACACTGAGATAAATCTGTTTTACATCCATTCTTGCAAAAGTTTTGCTAATCTATGTAGTTATAGCTTTCCTGGAGCAAAAGGAGAGGGGAAAAAAAAGAACCCTACATTATAGCAAGTCAACATGGTGCCCCTATTTGTAATCTCCAAAGTGTAATGTCATGGTCAGAGAACATTTTTCTCACAGATCGTGGGTGAACTCTATAAAAATGAGAAAGATAAAGAAAGAAATTGAGAAAAACCACGGAGAGTGGGAGAGAGTATGAGGACAAACATGCATCATGCTCTTGCTGGTTGAACTTCCACGTTAACATAGATTCTGTTTGTTTGTTTAACACATGAATTCGGATCTTTTGTAGACACAGACTCATCTTCCAACCAGTCAGAAACTTTAACACCTAACTCTTCATTATCCAGTATTTATACCGCCAGATTGGACTTTCATATGGAAGCCTGGAGCAATGCTGGTACAGATGGCAAGATGACTCTCAAGAGATTGATGACTCTGAAGAAATACACAGTATTAAGTCAGAAGGTGCAAATGTTAACATTCCAGTGTAGAAAAGAAATATTCCTTGCATACACTTCCCAGGTTTGTTTTCTCATGCATTACAAAGAGAAAGAAAAAGCCCTCGACACACCTCGTAGCTGGCAAACGAATGATAAATTTACTTTAGTTTCTTTTGTATGTCAACTGTTCATGCCTCAGGTACTTAACCTTTACTTTAAAAACATGGTTCAGATCCTAGCCTTGAAGGTGGGTGGGAAGAGGGGGGGGGATGGTATTCCTGTAAATGTTTCATTTAACAAAGGCAGTACTATAAGAAGGTTCAGTGGTGAGACTCTGAATGGTATTTATTGTTTCAGATTTCAGGGCTCCCATACATCTGCTGCCTGTCAAAGGCAGATACCACATTCATAAAACAAGTGCCCTGTCTGGAAAAAAGAAAAAAAAAAGAAAAAAAAAAGGACTCTCTTCTCTGTAGCTCAGCCTCCAGGATTATGTGAGATGGGAGGCTACAGGAAGTGAAAGTTCTAATTTGCTCTGAAGATGATCAACCAGAAAATCTTTTATTATAAAAAAGGAAGGAAATTTTTACTTTTTTTAATGTTCGTGGACCCAGATGCAGCAAAGCACTTTAAGAACAATCCCTATTCAGAAAAGCTCTTAAACATGTTCTTATGTGTCTCCATGCTCAGCAAAGCATCTAAGAACTGACTTAGCTGAAGCAGAGACCTAAAGAAGAACCATTTCTATTTACACCACTAAGCAGCTCGTTTCACCAGGCCCATTACATGATTCCTGACTTTATTAGGTCTGGAATGTATATTTCACTCATGGTGAGAAACATGCTCATTCATTTCTTATGATATCACAGTCTTCTCCATGGTAATCTGGTGCTATGTGAGGAAAAACAATAGAAGAGAAAACTTTTCATGCCGAGATGAAGACGGATAAGGAATTATGTTCAGCCGGGTGGGAGAATATATAAGAGGAACAAAACCACAGAGCCCTTGATTCTGAGGATCTGATTTATTTAGTATCTGGCATTGGCCATAAAGTGTGGGCAATGAAAAGAGGAGCTGACCTCAATGCCTCCTTAGCAGCAATCAGAAATTCATTTCAGTGTGTGAGCATTTAATTAGCTTCACTGAGTTTACAAGACCTTCAGTCATTTTAAGATACTGGAGGCAACTACGCCACACATAAGATTACCCTGAATCTGGAATGCCAGCCATTAGGAAGAATGTCTGGAGAGTTTTAATTGAAGGGGACTCCTTTGTTTTTATATCCATTTGATGTGCCATTACCATTTCCTCCACCACTAATTTACACCGAGGGACTCGACTACTCCAAACAATTGTTTTAATCAGTAAATCACAGAGAAACCTTCGAGAAAGTTTAAGGTTGTTCTGCATCTATGAAAAGTCAAATGGCACCATTAAATTTTTAGAGCTAATCTAATCGTTACACAGTGCAGCCACTGCACCACTTCAGGCGTCTGGGGAGAGCCATCACCTTCCCCTTTTTTTACAGAAGACCTGAAATATATCTGCTGCTTGCATTTATTGCATGCATACAATAAACCTACATGGAGTGGGATTAAGTAACAGGAGGCAATTACTAATTTTATTATGGCTTCATGAGGTCTGTATATCAAGCTCCTCTCCCTGGCAAGGATGAGGAATTGCTAAATACAGCTAATTTCTGGGCTGATCTTATTTATATACTGGACGCTAATCCCCTTCACATATCTCATGTGCTTCTTTCTTCTCAGAGATACTGTCCCTCAGTGACCTCCTCCCAGCATTTCATTAAATGCCTTCAGCCTCAGTAAATTACAGCACTTTAAAAACATTGAGTTTAGCATATAAAAAGAGAGAGAGAGAGTTTCTGCACGCTGCCATGGGATAAGGTGCAGTGAAAATCCCATACAAGCTGAACTGTACTTCCTAATCAAATGGGTGTAACAGATGGCTGCTAGAGCAAGCCATCACAATGGAAATATCTGCAGTTCTCATGGTAACGGAATCTGCCAGGTCTGAGGGATTTGCTGTTTTCCAGGACATCTGAGCTGCAATCTCTTTCGAGCTGTCTAGCAGTCTCAGTCTCGCTCTCTCTCACTCTCTCAGCATGATGGAGATAGAGTTGAAAGGTGGAGCCTGATTTTGCATTCCAGCTGTGATTAAAGACACGCACACACAGACGCACGCGCGCCACGCAGAATCAATAGCACTGCATATTCATTATGCTATCTAGAACCTCATTAACCACTCAGACAGAACAGCAAGGAAATTTTAATATTCCTCCTTCTTTAGGGAGGAGAAGAAAGAAGTGTAATGGGGGAGAAGGGGGGGAGAGAGGAAGATGGCATGTATGGGGGGAATTAAGATTCATGAGACGTACCTTTTAATAAAGATATGGAGCAATGTTAAAACTAGCAGTTGTTTCCATTTCATGGCAGTATGTCAAGATGACTTAACATAGCAGAGTGAAACNATTTCCAAAACATAACATAGAATCTATGGAAGAAGGAGAAGGAGAAGAAAAAAAATAGAGCAAATGTGTACCATAATACTGAGTAAAAGCATGTGACAGACCTCCTGGTACTGTGTAATTAGAAAGGTGATCCTTCTCATAAGGTGTAGGATAGCATAAAGACAATGAGCTTTAATTATAAATCTAAAGAATTGGGTTTAAACCCACAGGGCTCCCTTAAAAGGTTCTTATATTTCTGGATGCAATTCAGAATCATCAGCAGGAAGAAAATAATCATTCATGAGACATTTATTAAAGTCTTTTCCTTCAAATCCCTATCAATTTAAAGAAATAAGAAGAAGCATACTGCCTTCTTTGCTAGACTACCTGCTAGAAAGCACACAGAGGGTTGATTCACAGCTGCCTATTCTCTTGGGTATTTGAGCCTGAAGATCAGACAACATGTAAGAATTCAGCTGTGGCTCAAAATGGAAACAAAGAGGACCATTCTTAAAGCAACGTGAAATGAAAAACTACAGGCTGTAGATTGTAGACCTTAGCATGCTGATCCACCACATTGTCCTTGAGGGCACTAAAGTTAAATACATCTGACAGTCAAAGAGACGGGAAAAATGCATTCCAGAATAAAGTGACCTGATCTCCTTTTTTTTTTCATGATGTAGAATAAGCCAGGAAAAGCAAGCTCCTCAAGTACCCACTCAAGAACTGGGTATTCTGAGGTGGTGTTGCCTAATTGTTCATCACTGAAGGACAGTTTTATGTGATCTTTCCTTGAAGCCTGAAACGCTTTTGCCACGAGTCAGCTCCTCTGTGGCAATGAGTTCTGGATAAGAAATCTAATCCTTGTGTTGTGCTGGTTAGTTTCAAACAGGTGCCTAGAGTTCTGTTGCAACAGCACTGCATTACACCTCCAGAAATGACTGCTGGTGCCCAGCAAAAATGGTTTCAACAACATCAGAAAAAATAGTGGTGATTGTTGGCAGTCAGCAACAAAACACTTGGCAACGTGAGGGCCACAGAAGTCACCTCTGCTCACAGCAAGCCGTGGCTGGAGCCACCAGCAGTGCCTTGCAGCTGGAACAAGGCTTCTCGTGCTGCAAGGTGCAGGGCAGCTCAGTGTGACAAAGCAGTGCTCAGCTCCACCTCTACTTGCTGCCACCTTCGTGCAAATTTAGCAGCACAATTACTCCTTCACCCAAGTGGGAGAGGCAGCCACCCCTCTGGAGTGAGCTTGGGCTGATTTTAGGAAGAATGACATGTTTGACTGAGTGAGTAGAAGATTTCAGTTCTCTTCTTAAAGTACAGCAGAGATTCACAGCAGAAAAAGAAGGTGCATGGTTTTACCTTTCCTCAGAGAGCAGTTCTGGGTGGGATGAGGGGGTGATAAAAGAACATGGAGAGGTAGTTCTCTTCATCTTCCCATTATCTGAGGCTCTGTGTTTCCCCATAAAGTCAACAGAGATTGTCAATGCCAAATGGGCACACACCATTTTTAATGCTGCATTCAGCAGTGTGTAGATATGCATTCAGCAAATTCAACCCTCAATGTTGTTGATTAAAAAATTACTTTTACTCAGCTTGGAATATATCAGGTGTTAACACAGTGATTCTTGCAACCATTCCAGCCTAAACAATGACACAAGAATCCAAGAAAATCTTTTGCACATTCTTACTCCATAAAGCAGCCCTTCAAGTAATTGACTGTTCAACACTGCACTGCACTGCTGTTACTGCCCTGCTAATATTTATTAAGAGATCAGAGTGCTCCACACTGAACACTTTGTGGAAGGTTCCGACTCGGACTCGATCCACGAGCTGCGCAGGGTGATCAGTGGTGCTCCAAACCACGGTGCCTCACACATGGAATTCACCCATCCCTGGCGTCTACTGTTCCTCAAACAGCAGATCTTAGCACACACACAGAACACGAGGCTGCCTGCAAAGAGATCTCTTCTCTAGACACCACTTCCTTCCATTCAGAAACTCTTTATCAGATTGATAAATCACTTTTCCCTGTCTGCTGACTGCCCCCAGATGGTGTTCTCATAAGCTTATCCCTGGGCCTGCTCACCCTGCTTATTCCCAAGCATTATTCCTCCATCAGGCCACCAGGTCTACTCTTTTCTCGAATAGGACATTTCTTGGAGATCAGGACAACAAAAAAGCCTCCTTGACTGTCTAATAATCTTTCTTTACCCCAGTCAGAGCTTGAGCATCTGACCTTCAACATTAGCAAGCTGCCCCAGAGTCCCCACACATCTTATAGGCCTAAACAGGGTCTCTTCTATCCAGTCTCACTCATATCTTCCTAAAACACTTGGGCCCTGGCACAGACTTCCAGTTGGGAAAACTCCACCATGTACCTCTGCTGCAGGAGACCTGGTGACTCCAATAGACCTCATGGTCTCCAGAAATGCTTAGGTAGCTCCCAGCCACCCTCCGTGGTGATCCTTGCTAATGCCCAAGGCAGATCAGAGAACTGCATTTCACTTTTAGGATGTGTTTATGACATGCTCTAAACAGCTGAAGTTCTGAGAAATCCTGAGTTTCCTTCAGTCCCAGATGGCTCTTGGTCCCCAGCTGACTCCGGCCCAGACAGAAAAATCATCAGTACTTAAAATTAGTGGGGTGGTGCAAGCTGGAATCATAAAACTCTGAAATAGACCCTCTTGCTATTTCAGTTCTAATTGCGCTCGTTGCTGCCTGGTTAGCAGACACTTTTCAATCAATTGCTGCGTTTGTGCTGACAACGCCAGATCACAAGAGTTGCTCTTGTCATTTCAGTGACCTCCGTCCTCAATTGTTTTTGCTTTCTGGCCAGGAGCTACGGGGCCTTGTTTCTAACCCCCACAGCCACGGAGCAGGGAAGGAATCTTCCCATGCCCAGCAGCCCAGGATTCCCTACAGAGAGCGCACCACAAACCTGCACATCGGGGGGAGGATCTGACATACAGTGTTCACATGGGGATGGAGCCCTGTGATTTGACGTTTTAATGACAACAAAAAAATACCTAAACATCCCCTTTTTGCTCAAAGTTGATCCTTCCCGGCAATTTCACACAGAGATCCCAGACCTCATATTCCTGATCCTTTCCCATCCCCTGCAGGGGCTTCACGGACTTCACACACCAGAGTGAATCTGCTCCGGTCCCATCAGCTCCTGCAGTCCCCTGCCTGAGCTTCCAACACCTGCTGACAGAGGGGACAACAGAGGGGACAACCCCACCCCTTCACACACAGTATTGCCTAATCCTTCAAAAATACTTCTTGGAGCAGGATGCTCCTTTACAGGACACTCCTGTAAATACACCACACTTTCAGATGGAGGGAGCAAGCGTGCTCTAGTAAATATTTCAGCAGTGAAGTGGTATGGAGTCCTTAATGCTTGTCATTTTTCAGCATAAGGAACACTCCATCTGAAGGTGCTCTACAGTCTAGGGAGACAACGTGCATTCTAACAATAACAGGACAGACTGTGGCCAGCACCTTATCAGTATTAATTTTCCTTGAAAACATGTGTGGCTCTTCCTCCACTCCACCACCTCATGTCCGGAAGCACTTGATTTAATAAGAAAGTTCGTAATGTCAAGTTACAGACACCATGAGAGGGAAGCCTGGTAAAGTAGAATTGGCAAATCCACATATTATTTAAAAAAAAAAAATCTTGGCTATCTCCTAGACAAATTTTTTTTTGCTTTTTTTTTTCTAAAAGAGCTTTCCTCAGTATATGAGCTCTGTGGTGGTGCAGGAGTGCTAGTGAGGATCGAGGTGGGGAAAGCAGCAGAGCATGGTGGTCTGGAAAGCAGCGTGCAAGCCAGGAGTGAGGGTGTGCAAGCCCTGGAGATGGCTCTGCTGGCACTAACCAAGTTCTTTTAAGGGGATAACACTGGTTGCTGAGCACAGTAATGCTGTCAAGACCAGCTAGGGCTGCCTACAACAGGGACAAAGAGAAGGATCATATTTTACAGCATGCCTGAAGTCCAGACAGAAGAGCTCCATGGCAACATGCAGGGATCTGTTATTCTTCCATTTATTCTCACGTGCAGCTCCTGGCATTGATGTGATCTCTATACCATGAGGCAGGGAGGATCTTTGTTCCTCTTTCTCACCAAGCTGCCAAGCTGCAGCTCTTTCCTCAGCCTTATCCATCCTCATGAGCTGAGAGGGTAACATGGCTTTCCAAAACTGTTCTGGGATGCCTGGAGATGAAAGGAACTCCAGAGGATGATTTCTGCAGGACCTTGAAAGATTTCTTTTCTGTAGCAACTGACCAGAAACCCCAAGTCTGCAATGTGGGAACACTTGCTGATAGGTTTAACTTTATGCACGTGATGATTAATAAAAATCAGATATTTCACAGGCATGTGAACACACAGACACATACAAAACAAAAGTCCTGGTCCCATCCCACACATCTTCTCTTGCACCAGTTTGAAAACTGTTTGCAGTGGCTGGAACAAAGATCATACAGTACTTCCTTTAGATAATGGAAGAGAAGAACAAAAATCAGGACTGTGGAAAGTGCAATATTTCATTCTTCCCTTGCATACTCAGCAGACTTTGTAATCAAGCTTCCTCACTTGAGGACACCCTTCCTGCAAGTATGGAAATGGGCAGCACCTGTTTCTCAGATCTGCAAAATGTCCTCTTATCAAAACTGTTTTAAAAGAGACAGGACAGACTGTCACCTGCCCACAGGATGGGAGATGTGTGCTGCTGCTTTCCTGCAGAGGTGACCTTGGACCTCTCTTCCACTTCCAAAGCTTTATCTGTCCTGATCATTGAGATGCTAAGTTTGTAGGAGGAACAGAGAAGCAATTTTTACTGTATGGAACCCGTACAGCACAATGACACCATCTCAGGTGAGGTAATGTGTCTGTATAAGTACTTTCTTTTTTTTGTTTGTTTGTTTTTTTATGCAAAGCCTGAAACATCTGCAGAGACATCAAAAGAGGAACGAGCATGCTTCGTAGGAACACAATGCAGCTGACAACAAGCTGATCTAAGATTGCTTGAAGTTCTCCTGCAAGCACTTCCTCCCACCTCTCATCTGTAGTGTCACTTGGTCAAACCCTAAACAAAGGTGGCACAACACAAAACAAACAGCTGTGGTTCAAAGGGAGCACGCAGAGCACAGGCCCTGGAGACAATGCCCAGAGGAGAGGCAGAAAAGTGCCATTTCTAGCAGGAAGTGTGAAGAGCTTGAAGGATTATCAGAACTGCCCTTTTGCCTTTCAAATATAAGGAACAATCAACAGCAAGAGGGCACACTGAAAGACATATCCTTTTTTTTTTTT